>JAJOOO010013537.1:0-19552 GCA_029582685.1 Solanum piurae | reverse complement strand
CTCCTCAATTTGTTCGGCATGAACCATAAGACAAGAAATGTCCATGCTTGGGATTAGCATAGCCGACCTACATTCATTCACCACAAGATCGGATACCCCCATAACAAATTTATTCATTGTAGCTCTAGAGTTCGACACCAAAGTAGGAGCATGCTTGGACAATTGAGTGAATTTGAGTCCATACTCCTTCACACTCACACCCCCTTGACGAAGGTTGATGAATTCTTGCATTTTCCTCTCCCTTAGTTCCAAAGGGAAAAACCTATCAATAAAATCCGTCTTAAATGTAGCCCAACTTATTGGACCCTCTCTAATAGGCCTCCCCTCCTTCCATTGTTCATACCATACTTGTGCCACAATCTTTGAGTTGATAGGCGGCTAACTTCGCCTTTTATTGAGAATACACACCCATAGCCTCTAGAACCCTAGACATTTCATCCATGAACCCTTGTGGATCTTCTTCCACTTTGGAGCCAAAGAAAGTAGGGGGATTCATCCTTGTGAAATCCCTTATCCTAGAAGCGGTAGTGCTAGCATTGGGGTTCACTTGCACCCTAGCGTCCCTAGCAACTTGAGTGCCCAACACTTGAGTCAAATTATGAATAGCCGAACTTATCTCAACATTACACATAGCCCCTTCTTCAATAAGAACTTGAGGGTTTGGAGGAGCTTGAGGGGGAACCGCCTCATTCACATTCTCCTCACCGGCCCTCCTTGCGTTGTTCCTTCTTGTATTCATTGCCTATAAGCACAAGAGCAGGATTAGAAGAAAAGGACTAAATAGAGTTAAGACTCTTAGGTACGACTATGGAATAGCAAAAGAGTGAAAGTTCCTAAGCATCTCGTAGCCTCACATTCATAAGTGTGGCGCGTTTCACACCCATGAAAAAGACTCTACTCGGCGTGGTATCTTGTGACATGAATCCTACATTATTGTCAGCCTGGCTCTGATACCAAGTTTGTAACGACCCGAGAGCACCCCCTAGTCGTTACCGGTGTATTCGACCTCGAAGAGGTCTTATACAAACCCTTAACATTCATCATAACATGTATCATAGAATAAAATCACGAAAAATTTAAAACTTTTACATTGGAAGTTCACTTCACTTCATATATGAAAAATAAAATCTAACTTCGCCACAATGTACCATCTAGACATAGAAGTATCAAAAATGGGACTTAGCCCTTACATCAATAAGAAGTCTTGAAATAGGAAAGTACAATAATGTCTTTCAACATAAGCAAAGATCTAAACATAGAAGCTAGATCATAGTGTCTTGTCCTCGGACTTCAGGACTCACCAACTCTGGAAAGCAATTCCAAGTGTCTTGAGAAGTAAGCTTGAATCCTCAACGGCCCGAACCTAAATGTTTGGGGAAAAGGGAGAAAATATGGGTTAGTACAACACACGTACTAAGTATGGCTACTATGCATAAAATCCATTGAAACATGCATAAAACAACATTTAGGCAACACATGTTTTTTACCAAGTAAATCCAATATGCACACAAAATAAGCATCATAGTCCAAACCAACATAATATCATCCCAACATGTAGACAACCCAAGCAATACTAGTGCAATGCAAAGAATAGAACCCCATAAACCTATTCAAAGCCAAGTATCACATTAAGCAACCTACTTTATGCATACATTCATAAGATCATATTCCATCATAACCTACCATATTCATAATGATCATACATAACATAAATTCAACATATATAAGTGATAATCATCATAATCATAAAAGAACACTACTACAACCATCTCTTAGGATCCTACAAGTGCAATGTGCAAGAGAAGTCCCATACCCTACCTTACACTATGTAGAAACCCTTAAGAAAGCCCTAGTAAGAGTTCACACCTTTCATACCTTCATTTACTTTTACATTAGGGAAATATTGCAATAACCGACATAGACCATGCGAGCTACATGGAATCTGGTGTTCTACTCCCACACCGAAACGAGACCCCCATCTCATTTACATGCCCTTTCGGTGCTAAGCATCTAATTCCCTTTTGTAATCATCTTTAGTCATCACATAAGTTCACATTAGCCTTTACTAGACTCTTATGTAGACATCTTACCATAATAGCTCATATGTGTTCATAAGTGAGTAACAATCCTTTCACTTTAGAAACACTTAGCAAGTGAGTAAACCTTTCACCTTATATTGCATTATAATCATTAGAACTACATTTCAATCATATAGCAATCATACCATATCATATATGCATACTTCATAGCTAATTCAAGTGTAGAGGGTTAAGGATGAGGAAACTAGGTCATCAACACCACAACAACACATTAGATATAACATAATTACAATCTAAGTAATTTACCTTTCATACTTGAGTTCAAAGAAGAACCAACTTTCATACCTTCTTGCCCTCCATGGGACATTCATACTTCAATTACCAAGCAATTCATAACCAATACATAATACAAGGTAATTCATGAAGTAATGACATAATCAACATCAATGTAAGCAATTGACATATTCCCTTCATAACCTTCAAGGCTTCATTCAAAGACTCAACCCTAATTATACCTAACCTAGGGTAGAATCATCATACAAACATGAATTACATAACATCACATTCAATTCATAGCCTTCAATTAATATCCAACACAAACTAGGGTTAGAATATGGAAAACAAGGAGAAACCTGGGTCTCATGGGGAATTCTTCAAGAAACCATCAATACAACATAAATTCATCCATAATTGTTCATATAACATCAATCAAAGTCAGTTTATAATATCAATTTCACTTTAGAAAGAAGACCCACGTTTTGGGATTGAAACCTAGAAATTGAAGATTTTGAAATTCATCTTGAAGGGGCCTCTTGGGGAAAGGAATCCCAAGAGTAATAAGAAACCATACCTTATTGACGAATTAACCACGAAAATCTGAGTTGAAACCTTGAGGAGTTGGTATTCTTCTTGAAGCTCCAATCTTCTTCAATGGAGTTCTTGAGGAGAGAGAGAGATAGTAGAGAGAAGGAGGAACTTTAGGTTTAGATCTTTGGGGTTTTGTGTTTCAGTGATAAAAGTGAGGTAAATTGACTTAAAAGAATTATATACATGTCCCCTAAAGTACCCTAAATACCCCTCACATAGTTGAACTCTTTAATGAAATAAAAATTGATTTCTAAATTTCTGCATTTTCATCGCGGAACAAGTCCGCGACGCAGAGCTGTTCCCAGAAGATATTTGGAATTAAATTTCGAGACAGTAGAGTCCGCGACACAACCGCGTCGCGAACTGACATTTTGCTCCTTGGTGGAGCAAGTGCGCGACGCGCAGCTATTCTCTCCAAGTGCAATCTGCAAGCTGCATTGGCAGCTTGCTTGGCCAAGGTTAGGGTCCTCCTCGGGGTCCCTTCGGGTGGCCCCGTGGAATCGTATTCGAACGTTTTGACCCTATAAACATATATTTACCTAATTTAAACCTTTTTACAAGATTAAAACATCATACAACACTTCCAAACCTGCCCAAAACCGAAGGACACACTAGGACACAATTCTTCGCTAGTTTCCGAACGTCTTGGTCGTTTCTTGACGTTTAGACTTTTAGTCTTCCAAACCAAGTCAATTACATTAATTTATGTTTAGAAACATAATTTTAACTATTTTTAAGTCATTATTCATAAGGTGAGGCTCTAACTTAAGTCATAGAATTTTCGGGGTGTTACATATAGCAAAAACAGTAGAAATAACAAAGAAATCTACGAGAGAGGGGATTCTTGGGATGTGACCGGAATACGGGTTAATCTAAATTTTTGGGCACATACTTTCAATAGAGAATTTATAGAGTAATAGTGACTAGGCTAAGATATACGTGGGAATAAATTCTCTCTCAAGCAACTTACCCCGTTTCAAATGGGTTCCTCTCGGAAAACCACATGCCGCATGAAGACCAGCCTACGCCTTACCCCACTCACTCTCTCAAGCTGAGTGTTAGGATATGGGACTAGGGTTCACTCTCTCGAGATGAACCTCATGTCGACCCACTCCTTAGGCCATCAATCTAGTAGTCTTGGTTTCGCAACATCTCTCTCGAGCAAGCCGAAAACACATAAATAAACTTGTATTTGCAACTACAAATTTGTTAAATTCATCCACAGCTACAAGATGAAATCACCATTAAACTACATCTAATCTATCAGCAAGCAAGACCCAACAACAATTTTAACCCATATTCCCTAAATCACACCCCAAGAATTGGGGTTTTTAGCTACACATCATGAGATAGGGATTTATACCTAAATGAGCTTGCATTCAAGTGGGTATGAATATTTAAGTCTTGTTATAGGCTAGGAATGAAGAATCCAAGAGACCCAAGTCCAAACCCTTGCAGATGAAACCCTCTTCTTCTTCAAGTTTCCAAAACCCTCTCAAACTCAGAGCAAAAATAAAAAGTACTAAAGTTATATTAATTTTTCTATACTAAAAATCTGATACTAAGCTATAACTCTCAATGGGTATTTATAGTTTTTAAAAATCTGTGTTGCACCAGATCATTCGGCGACATTAGTTGGAATCACGTATCAACTCAGCGATTCGCCCTTTGGTGTAGTTCATCGCCGTCTTGCACTATCCTTCGGCATCGTCGTTCTCTAGATCATTGGGCGACATAGTACTGCTTCACGAAACTCCTCGGCGATGCGCTGACTACTTCTATTTTCCGCCGACTTGATCCTTTCCTTCAGAGCTCAGCACACTGGAACAAAAGGCGAAGTGAGACCCTTCGGCGACTGGCCAAGTGGACTCGACGATCCTCAAGCCTTCATTTTCTTGTTCTTTTCAGCCTTTTCGTTCCTTTTTGCGAAGTAGTGTCCATGCTTTCCTTTAAACTTCAAATACCTGAAACTTAAGGGTTTTCATTAGATATTGAGATAAAATAAGCATTTGAGGACACAATTTCTATTAAAATATAGCCCTAAATGAGTCCAATTTGTGGACTCATCAACACCCCCAACTTAAACTTTTACTTGTCCTCAAGCAAACTCAAGCTCAGTTGTTCAAAAAGGGTGTCTCAAATAGTGCTACACAAGACTCAATCATTAATGCATGCAACAAGGTTCAATTTGCTTATGCAAAGATCAAATGTGCACTAAAAGATTCAAGTTGTGACTCACCAATATCAAAGAGTCTCATGCTCACAATACATGCTTCAAATGCAAGTTCAAGTTCAATTATAGTGTTCAAACACCCTCAAAGAAAGGATGATTCCATATTCACACAATGGTTCACAGTTAAAATCATTGGAATTAGATGCAACGCTCACTCTCACAAGGAAGAACACAATGCATGCTTTCACCCATCGGTTTACCCGTATTTTCCGATCAACATTTGTTTCAACTCACTCAAGATCAAAAAGGTCTTTTTAAGGCTTGTAATGGGGCTGAGTGCAAAGGTATGGTTAATTAGGTTCAGTGACTTTCATCCACATGAAATGTGGTGCTCACAACACTTCATTTCCTTTTCCTTCATCATTCTCTTCAATGCTCATAAATCATCCTATTATTCACTTTCCATGGATTGTTTGGGACCCCCATTTCTTTTGTACTTTTATTCCACAACTTTCTTTTTTCATTATTTTTCTTCTTCTTTCTCTTTTTTTCTATATGGAGGGGTTCCATTTTACTTAAAACCATAAGTAAGAGGAGACTTTCCTTTTATTTCTTGACTTCCCCTTTTTGTTTTACCACACCCCCAACTTAGGATTTTGGCCTAAGTTGGCTATTCAACTAACCACAATTCAAGAGGATTATAGGTAGTGGATAAAGAAAAGTTATGGTTTCATCAAGTTTTTTCCAAAGAAAGGTAAGGCTCAAGGGCTGTTCAAAAGAGGTTCACACACTCACAAGGTAGGTCACAAAAAGAGGTATATGTCAAATTGGCTCACACTCTTAGAAGTTGCCTAAGATCATATCAAGAGATAGTATCACTTAGTTAACTGGACCAACGGGGAAAATTCTAGGATCTATCATGCATGGGTCAAAGTAAGCTCATCACACAAAGCATCGACACAAAAGTCAAACAAGACTCTACACTTTATCTAGTGTGCAACGGTCATCACAAGAGACTTGATTTGATAAATGGCTAATCACAACGAGATGCAAAGATTTTACATATTATCTATGCAACTTCATTTGGCCTCGTCGTCGCCGCGCATTCATGTTCGTTCTATTGAGAGCACTATTCAAGTCATCAGTATTGATTAGAACCGAGACTTAAATTTTGCCAAAGAACAGCCACTTTCAACACATGAGAGGTGGTAAAAAAATTTGGAAAATTTTAAAATTTTCCAGAAAGGTCAAAATCATTTTTGTAATTTAAAATAAAAGGGAGCCATGAGCTCAAACATCCACAGAAAGAAGTGTAAACACAATTTATAAACAGACAACCGAAATATATACACAAAATGCAACTGTCAACATAAAAAGGTGTGGGCCTCACCCCACCACAAATAAAAAAAGTATTTGTCCTCAAATGCCAATAAAAGTGTCCAAAAGTAAAATTATAATAAGATAGAGAGGGAGGTAAAGAAAGGTCCTGTCTATGCAGTCTCTCTCTCCGTCGGAGTCTCAGTAGCTTGTGTAGAAGTCTGTGTATGGGCATAGTGCCAGGATTAACCTCAGACGGAATAGCAATGTCGGATCCACTAGGAGCTACTGTGGACTTCTTAGTCGATGATGTCTGGATCATCGGCTGCACAATCGTCCCTATAAAATCTGGCAAGTCGTTGAATATGCCCTCATATGTGCTCTCATGTGTCTCCTCAACATTCACTAATATCAACTCTTCATCAGTATCTGCATGCCCTGCATCATCCCTCTGCACATCTCCGGTAGTAGCCGGAGGAATCCCCGAGGTCTCAGGAGCATCCTCGTCATCTTCTCCCTGCATCAGTGTAGTGAAGTCAATAGCCTGCAAATAGGCTACATTCTTCTTCAACTCTGCTATTTTAGCTTTTAATGTTGAAACCTAGGTTGTCTCCCCCTGTCTACTCTCTCAAGCAGTGACCCTGGCACTCAGATCATCAACAGTGGTCCTAAGGGGGGTTAGTGCAATCAAGAAGGTATTGTCAATCCTCCCTGGGATGGATCTCTCTAATCGCGTCGCCCTCACATCCGCTGTATAGGCCAGCTGCCCTATCTTCAGGATCATGGCATAAGTGACCCTGGTGGGCTGGGAGGAAGAAGAGGCACCTGGAGTCTGTGAAGGATAAGAAGGGGCGGGTATACCTGGAGGCTCCGAGTAGGCGAAGGTGTTTCTGTTGGTAATGAGTAAACATCGACCTCTGGAGAAGTATCTTTCGGAGCTGCTCTCCTCATGTCAACCTCCTCTCGTGTGAACTCGGCCTCTATACGCCGGATATCGATGGAGGAAGACGGAGTTATCTCTATATTGCTATCAGGATTCGGGGGTACTCCGACATGGTGGCATAAATCAGTGATCAGAACAGGAAAAGGCAGAGACGTATGCGTCTGTTTGGCTCTCATAGTCATCTCCTGTGAAACCAGTAGTACCAAGTCGATCCGCCTCCTAGCCATGATAGAACCAAGGCAAGCCGCCTTAGGATGACATAGAATGGACTCATTTTGGGATGGTATGATAGTGTTGCTGATGAAACCAAACCAATACTGGGAGGCATTGTTCATATCCCTCTTCTCAATCGGAGCTCCTGCCTCCATCCACCTTGGGGTGGTGTTAGAGATCATCCGATCTAACCAACCCTTCAAATAATCTAGGGATGGAACAATAAGCAAACCCTGGTAGGGCAATACCGAGTGCAGCGGTCGACCCAATACAACATTAATATGATTGCTATGACACTCTACCTCCTTGCCTCTAGCCATAACCGACTTCACCGGTCGTAACTCACTAGCCTTCTTCTTATTCTTTGGGACCAACACTCCATAGGCTAAGTAGAATTCTCGGACCCAGGAAGGAATGTAAGGGCCCCGTGGCCTAGTGAACTGCCCCAACTCATGATATATGAGTATGTCAAGCACCTCAGCGTGCTTGCCTTCCAAACCCTCCACAGATAGTAACATTTCTTCTAGAATGGTTTGTAGGACAACGCCTTTTAATCTGTTCAGCAATATGGGTGGAGGTGGAGCTATGGGGAGTGCAGGGGCCGCTGGAGTTGGCACTGATTAAGTAGTCGGGGGAGTGGCAGCTAAAGGGGTTCCGGTAGATTTGGGCTGAGCTCCAGCCCTGAGTTCATTCCTTCAATTCATGAAAGGTTGCTCATCCTCCGACTCATAAAAAGCAGGTTCAGCATTTATACCCTTCCTAGCTATGTGCTTTTTTCATTTGCCTTTATCTCCCTGTTGGAGGTCATCCCTTTTTTTTTATCTTTGGAGGGTTTGATCCTCCTTCATTGATTGTAATGCCTTCAGCCTTTTTCTATGGTTGCTCAGTTAAATTGGTGCGTACCATATCTGCAAAAGATCGAGAAAGGATAAGAAAACAACTTAAAGTCAGGCACAATGACTCTCTCTGCAGATAGACTCGCCGATCAAGTCGGCGAGTCACTGAACCAATTCGGCGAACTAAATTAGGCTCACCGATGGGTTGGCTAAACAATTAAGGCAAGTCGGTGATAAGAGATTCCATTCGGCGAATCGCCGATTGCGTTCGGCGAGCAAGGGTTTGTCCGCCGAAAGTTACAGTGCATAAAAGTTTCAGGGGTAGCATACAGAGAGTGATCAAGAGTACTTTCGGTGACCCATGGCTTCTCGCCAAAAGTTACAATCTCATCCAATTTGACCTGATATTAAGGGAGAGGTGGAGACATTGGGTGAACCGCCGAACGATTTGGCGAGCTCGACACAGCTCGCCAAATGGTCCAATGTACCCATTTTCAATCCATCTTCTCGAATTCAATCCCGCAAACCCCAAAAGCAAAATCAAAGCATGCACTAACGAAATTTGAATAAGACCCATAATACCCATCACCCCGAAATACTCAGATTTCTCCTGAACTTGTCGTATTTGGCCATTTGACGATATTTGCTCTTAAGAATGTGGTTACCCATTCTATCATTAAGCATCTTTCATCTTATAGCACAAACATAGGCTACTTAGATTTCACCCAATCAATCTAAACAACATGTATTCACTACCACAAATATTATGAGCATTCGACAATCAGACAACACAGGCAAGATTTTCGAATTAAACTAGGCATGTAATCATTCTAGTCCTATCAGGGAGGCCCAACACAAATCACTAAGAGACAATTATTGCAAATGAGTATAAAACTTTCAAATGTAAATTTGGGAAAAAGAAACCAACCTTCAATGTTTATTAAATTCGATTTGAAAAGCTAGGTGGCAAAGTATTCCAATTCCGAGCACAAGTCTCAAACTAAAATGCTAGTAGGATATAAGAATATTGAAAGTACTACCTTGGTGTGAATTTGTGAAAATTTAAAGCGAGGGAAAGTGAAGGATTTCACCTTTTTAGACCTTTGGCCATTATAAACCATCCAGTTCGCACTAGTTCAGCGACGTTAGTTGCGATCGCCAATCCACTCGATGAATCACCGAGTGGTCCTTTGTCCCGTCGATTGTTACAGCCTTGTCAATTTCTTTGGATCAAGATGGTTGTCTAAGTCAAGATCGCCGACCTGGTCGGCGATGCGCCGAACTGCTTCTCAAGGTCGTCGAGTTATACAGGCTCTAATTTAAACTTGAGTTGAGCCAAACGGCGGGTCAGGTCGGGCACGCCGAAATGTTTAGAGTTCCGCCGACTGACCATTTTCTCACCAATCTGTATTTTTCACCACTTTCCTCATTCAAACCTGCACCACTAACACACCATTATTTATAAAAACAAATTTAAGCATTTAAAACCTGGTTTGCCTCCCAAGAAGCACCTTATTTAACGTCGTGGCTTGACGCGACTCCTTACTCACTCCCCATTGGTTGGGTTGGCCCTAGTGTTACTAGGTAACCCCAATAGTTCATTTGAGTGAAGAGGAGGCATCGTATAATTCAGGAGTGTCCTGATCAGATGGATCGATCTAGAATGAGATCCAACAATTTGATTCAACACTTCACTACTCTCCTTCATTTCTTCCAACATTTGATCTTGTTCGGTGATCTTTTGGAGAATGATTTGGTGTGTGTTCTCGACACGGTTGTTCTCCCTGCATCTAGACTGCTTCCTCTCGTGAGGAGGTATGTACCTCCCTTGACTCTTGCACTGGTTTTCCACCTCTGTTATTTTGGTGGCTAACTCATGCAGCTGAGTTACCAGTGCGGGTAATGTGAAGTCCCTCTCGACTTCTTGCTTCATCTCAGTCGAGTTGCCACTATTTCCCTCAGCCATGCTAAGGGAACCTGCCTACACCAACAAATTTAGAGAAAATCAAAACTAAAAATAAGGTTAGCAGACTACAACTAGTAAGAACAAAAATTCTACTAATCTATGAATTCTCAAATAACACCACTCCCCGTTAGAGGCGCCATATTGATGTTTGCGTAATCAATGACACAACTTCCAATGCAAGTGTCTACGATCGTGAAATAGTATAATAACCCAACCAAGGGTTGGGGTCGAGTCCCAAGGGAGTGGTTTCGAGAATTAATAGAAAAATAAAATTTAGTTCTAACTAGTCGTAGCTAAAGGCATAACGATTAAAAACATTGTAAATTAAAGGGGAACACAAAAGTGTCAAATATCAATTTGGGGTTTTTGTCATAGGTATAGAAAAAATAGTAGAAATAACAAAGAAATCTATGAGTGAGAGGCGATTCTTGGGATGTGACCGGAATACGGGTTAATCTAAATTGTTGGGTACATTCTTTCAATAGAGAATTTATATAGATATAGTGACTAGGCTAAGCTATACATGGGAATAAATTCTCTCTCGAGCAACTTACCCCATTTCAAATGGGTTCCTCTCGGACACCTACTTGCCGCATGATGACCAACCTATGCCTTACCCCACTCACTCTCTCAAGCTGAGTGTTAGGATATGGCACTAGGGTTCACTCTCTCGAGCTGAACCTCGTGTTGACCCACTTCTTAGGCCATCAATCTAGTAGTCTCGGTTTCACGACCTCTCTCTCGAGCAGGCAGAAAACACATATATAAACTTGTTTTTGCAACTACAAATTTGTTAAATTCATCCACAACTACTAGACGAAATCACCATTAAAATACGTCCAATCTATCAACAAGCAAGACCCAACAACAATCTTAACCCATATTCGCTAAATTACACCCCAAAAATTGGGGGTTTTAGCCACAGATGAAGAGATATAAATTTATACCTAAATGAGCTTGCATTCAAGTGGGTATGAAGATTTTAAGTCTTGTTACAGGCCAAAAATGAAGAATCCAAGAGACCCAAGTTAAAACCCTTGGAGATGAAACCCTCTTCTTCTTTAAGTTTCCAAAACCCTCTCAAACTCAGAGCAAAAATAAAAAGTACTAAAATTATAGAATTTGTTCTATACTGACAATATGACACTAAGCTATAACTCCCAACGAGTATTTATTGTTTTCAAAAATCTGTGTTGCAGCAGATCTTTCGGCGACATTTGTCGGAATCTCCGATCAACTCGGTGATTCGCCCTTTGGTGTAGTTCATCGCCATCTTGCACCATCCTTCGGCATCATCGTGCTCTAGGTCATTGGGTGACATAGTACTGCTCGGCGATGCGACGACTGCTCCCTTTGTCCGCCGACTTGATCCTTTCCTTCAGGGCTCAGCCCACTGAAACAAAAGGCGAAGTAAGACCGTTCGGCGACTCGCCAAGTAGACTCGACGATCCTCAGGCCTTCATTTTCTTGTTCTTTTCAGCCTTTTCGTTCCTTTTTGTTAAGTAGTGTCCATGCTTTCCTTCAAAATTCAAATACCTGAAACCTAAGGGTTTTCATCATATATTGAGATAAAATAAGCATTTGAGGACATAATTTCTATTAAAATATAGACCTAAATGAGTCCAATTTGTCGACTCATCAACATCATTTGGCATGGGTTGTCACGACCCGAGCCTATACTCCGGTAGTGATAGGGCGTACAAGATTCCAAAAAGTCTCATACAAGCCTCATAGTATTCATAACACTCGATATAAGAAAAATGGTTCGAATTAAAACTTTCTTTAAAACGACACAATAAAAATAGTCATTTAAAACATTCAAAAATAGCGGAAGTCTATTGTCTGATATGGCTATCTAAAACAAAAACTTGAAAACTAAAGTAGGGACACGAACCTTTATAATCAAAAGTCTAACATATGTCTATTACATGAAAGATATGGAAACATCAAGTACTTGTCCTCGATCTATTAGGACATACCACTTAGTCTTGGAGAATCTCAAATCCAAGCTTCAACTAGAGAGAAAGCAACTCACTTGCCAGAACCTACACTTGTAGTAAAACATGATGAAATATGGGTTGGCTCAATTAAGTACTAAGTATGATAGCCATGCAAAAACCATGCTTAAAACGGAAATTTTCTTTGAAATTCATGATATATGCCAATTTGAGAAAACTTCATGAACATAAGCATAAGAGACATAATATACATACATAACTAACATACAAGTCATTTCACCACATTAGAACATAATCCACATATAAGACATTTCATTACCTTAAGCTTTTACCTTAATTAACCCCAAGCCATACCTTGTGCAATGTATGAATAGCGTCCCATACCAACATCCACACTATATACCACTTAAGACAACCAAAAGTGAACTTACCATTCATCCTTTCCATCTTTACTCAATACTCATACATAAGAGACATAAACATTACATAAGTCATATTAACTCACTAGGACCAACATTTAGGGCCACCGTAAGTCATACTTGTGCAATGTATGAGTAGCATCGCTTACTACTACTCACACTAAGTACTCCTTTGAAGCCACCCTAGACAACGCATATTCATACACAATAATTCATGACAAGGAAGTAACTCATAATACAATCCAAGTATAGCATACATCATCACATTTAAGAATATAAGTCAACATTCTCTATTAGCTTCATTAAGATCACCTTCATTCATTAGACATTAAACCAACATTCTCATTAACATCATCATAAGAGCACATTCATTTCATTTTAAAATTATAAAGGAACACCCCATGACTAATCTTGAAGCCTACTTGTGCAATGCATATATGGCATCCCATACTACAACCCACACTAAGTAGTGCATACTTAAGAAGCCATAGTTCATTAACATTCTTTGTGGGGGTAAGCCTTAACCGACATAGACCATGTGAGCAATTCATGGAATCCCGGTGTAACCCTCACCGAATAAGGGATTCCTACTTGCCTAAGGTAGGACCATTATTTTTAGCTTAGACAGATCCACTAGCTAGACCTATGTGGGCACATAGTTATGGGATAGGAAGATTGCTACTAGATACCCCGCCTCAACTCATGGATGAGCATCCATATCAAGAGATTGTTACTAGATACCACGCCTCAACTACCGGATGAGAATCCATTTTAATTCATATCCACTCGGATCTTAGCATTATTCCCCACATAATACTTAACATTCATTATTATGGGATAAAAGATTGTTGCTATATACCCCGCTTCATCTCCCGGATGGGCATCCATCTCAACCTAACATTCATTCATTAGATAGCTCATAGATTCAAATATGAGAATAACATTTCAACTAAGAATTCCCATATTGTGAGAAAGTCCTTTCACAATATGTCATTATTATTCATTAGAGTACAATTGAGAATAGCATTTCAATAGATACTATATCATTAACAAAATCATAGAAACTTCATTCATTCTTCATTCAACTGTGTGCGTATGTAAGAATAACCTTTCACATATATCATCATCATTCATAAGATTTCAATACTAACACAATTCCATTCTAAACATGATCATAATACATTCATTGAGACCACACACATCTACTTCACATAAGTCATTGAGACCACACACATCTATTCAATACTCATACATAAGTGACATAAACATTACATAAGTCATATCAACATTAGGACCAACATCTACGACAGCACTAAGTCATACTTGTGCAATGTATGAGTAGAATCCCATCATTCTAATCACACTAAGTACTCCTTTGAATCCACCCTAGACAAGGAACATTCATACATAATAATTCATGACAAGGAAGTATCTCATAATACAATCCAAGTATACCATACATCGTCACATTTAAGCATATAAGTCAATATTCTACATTAGCTTCATTAAGAGCACCTTCATTCATTAGACATTAAACCAACTTTATCATTAACATCATCATCAGAGCACATTCATTTCATTTAACATTATAAAGGAACACACCATGACTGCTCTTGAAGCCTACTTGTGCAATGCATAAATGGCATCCCATACTACCACCCACACTAAGTAGTGCATTCTTAAGAAGCCATAGTTCATTAACATTCTTTGTGAGGGTAAGCCTTAACCGACATAGACCATGTGAGAAATTAATGGAATCCCGGTGTCACCCTCACTGGATAAGGGATTCCTACTTGCCTAAGGTAGGACCATTGTTTTTAGCTTAGGTAGATCCACTAGCTAGACCTATGTGGGCACATAGTTATGGGATAGGGAGATTGCTACTAGATACACCACCTGAACTCATGGATGATCATCCATCTCAAGAGATTGTTAATAGATACCCCACCTCAACTCCTAGATGAGAATCCATCTCAATTCATATCCTCTCGGTGCTTAGTATTATTCCCCAAAGAATACTTAACATTTATTAATATGGGAAAAACCATTGTTGCTAGATACCCCACCTCATCTCCCGGATGGGAATCCATCTCAACCTAACATTCATTCATTAGATAGCTCATAGATTCAAAGATGAGTGTAGCCTTTCAACTAAGAATTCCCATATTGTGAGAAAGTCCTTTCACAACATGTCATTATCATTCATTAGAGTACAATTGAGAATAACCTTTCAATAGATACTTCATCATTAACATAGTCATAGAAACTTCATTCATTCTTCATTCAAGTGTGTGACGTATGTGAGAATAACCTTTAACATATATCATCATCATTCATAAGATTTCAATACTAACATAATTCCATTCTAAACATGATCATAATACATTCATTGAGACCACACCCATCTACTTCACATCATAATCATACATAGATTCTTCATGAAATTGCCTTCCAAGGCTATGAACCAACATCAACTCATAAATCTAAGATACTACAATAGATAAAGAAATTGACATGATTCAATAACTAATTCAATATAAACATAAACAATTCAACATACTTGTATGATCAATCAATTCCCAATCACAATTCACAACTTAAGAATTTTTGGGAAAACATGGGTTCAAGGTAGAAATCATCTTAATTCATGTTTAAATCCACAATACATTCATAATTCTATGCAATAAAACCTTTGAAAATCGTTTGGAATCGAACCCATGCCAAAATTGAAAACTAGGGTTTTTGGGGAACATTGGAGACTTGTAATCACTTTTGAAATTGGTTCCTTGGAAGAAATTAAGGCAGGGATTAAGACTACCATACCTTTTATGGAAGAACTCCACGAAAATCCCTTGAAAAATATGAACACTTGACCTTGAGAGCTTCAATCCTTCACCTACAATGGAGGTTTCTAGAGAGAGAACTTTTGAGAAGAGAAGTGGGTTCTATTCTGTGAATTTGAATAATGAGTTTTAAATGTGTTTTAATACTTAGAAAACCCTTAATACTTTAAATAACCAATTATAACCATCCCCCAACTTAACTAGACTTAAACTGAATTTACCAAAAAACCCTCACCAACCAGGTGCATTCGACGAAACCTCTACATACGGTCCGTAAGTGGGGTGACCCCCCATTCTGTCACCTTGTGGTTTGGTTCAACAAGTTATTTTTGGGGGCCTTGACCTATGGAGGCCATCCACGGGGTGTGGATTGACCTACTGGGCATAGGTCCCCTTCAGTAGGTCGTAACATATTGGGCAGTTTTTGGTTTCTTGGGGGGTTTGGGGGTTACGCTTTATGGTCCTCCTCAAGGACCCCTAGGGTGGTCCTTGGGGAGTCTTACCTTTACTTTTAACCCCTAAAACCCTCAACCATAGATCAAGACAACATTCTACCACATGGAAACCCACAATAACTCAAACACAAAGTCGTTATGCTCTAGGTTCGCCTATTAATATTACGGGTCGTTAAATTATCCTTCACTTGGTAACATTCATCCTCGAATGACACCTTAAACACATTAAGGGATTAATGACTGAATACTAGCATCCCATCATTCATGCAACATCATTAAAAATGCACAAAACTAGGAGGAAACATCAACTCCATATCAATAAGCTCAATGCAACACAAGAAAGTAGGAACTACATCTACTAACTTATTATGCATCATATCTTCAACATTTCTCATTTTGTTGGAGGCATTACCTTCTACAACTCATATAATGCTCATAAAAACATCATTAAGCATACTATGCACCTTCTTCATAAAAGCACGTTTAGGCATGTTCAACAATCAACCATATGAAGCATATAGACAACTCATACTAAATGCATATCAACATGAGGAACATAATTCATAAAAACTCAATTTCTAATTTAAACATAAACTCATCAAGAACATGCACTCATCAAGAACATGCATAACATAAAGAGACCATGGAAACACATAATCACATATGACTCCAAAACATGAAACAAGCTACAAGGAAATCTTGGTCTCAAGCTTGAATAAAATTGAAGGAAAGAGATAAGGATATCAAAACTCTCAAAAACCTTACTATTCAACATGATATCCCCCACTTAGGAGTAAACCCAACTAAGGCTAACATGAAAACAACATAGGAACCTCAATACAACATTCACAATCTATAAGGAACCATCACATACTAGTGTCTTCATTCGGATTAGCTCTGTTGTCCTTGTTAGCTTGAAGCACATAGAAACGGCTTCTCCTTGGAGCATTAGGATCAGTGCCATCAAGAGAAGCTTGCTTATTATCCCTTCCTTTTTTCGAGAGTGTTGGGTAGTTTCTCATCTTACGACCCTTATTTCCACACCCAAAGCAACCATCTGTGCCGGTAAGGCACTTACCCAAGTGTTGCTTCCCACACTTGGCACATCTAGATCTTTCTAAACAAGGGCCACTTCATTTTCCTCCTTGAGAATAAGGGTTACACACCCTATCATTGTTGACAATTGGGGAATCTTGGTAGGAGGACCTATTTTTTGACCATGGTTGACTTTGTTCATCAGTCTTTGACCTCTTCATCTCCCTACTCTTTATTTCAAGTTTGGACTCCTCAATAAGTCTAGAAATGTTCATGTCATCATGGAGCATTGCCGTACGACACTCTTCCTTAACTAGGTCAGACACACCGGTCACAAAGCTACTCATCTTATCTCTAGGGTTGGACATCAATGATGGAGCATACTTAGATAATAGGGTAAATTTCAAGGAATACGCCTTCACACTCAAGCTACCTTACCTAAGGTTGACAAACTCCTCCACCTTAACCTGCCTATTCTCACGGGAAAATTACCTACCAATGAAAGCCTTCTTAAACTACTCCCATTCAATATGACCCGCTCCTACCGCCCTATTGATTTTCCAATGAGTGAACCAAACTTGGGCAACATCCTTCAATTGATAGGAAGCTAGTTCCGCTTTTTCTCTAGAAGTCACTCCCATAGCATTGCCTATCTAATACACCTCATCCAAAATCTCTTGGGATCCTCTCCCACCTTGGAATCAAGAAAAACTAGAGGATTCATCCTCACAAAGTCCCTCTCATAGCATTCACTCTAGGCCCCACATCCCAATTAACTTGGGCCATCATAGCTTGGGCTATGGTTAGAAAAGCCAACCTAATTTCTTCATTAGTCATGGACAGAGCATCAATCGGAACTCGGTTGTTTTGAGGAACCTGGTCACCTTGAGGACCTTGGGGATCTTGGGGAGGAACTCCCTCATTCACATTCTCCTCTTCCACTCTTCTTGCGTGCGTCCTTCTTGTATTCATATGCTATAAAAACAAGAGAAGGATTAGGAAAAGGACACTTTTAGAGCTTAACTCTAAGGCAAGGCTTGAAGAATAATGAAAGAAGTGTAACTTCCTAACGTCCTATAGCCTCTCACTGATAGATGAGTCACGACTCACATCGATGAACAAGACTCTACTAGATGTGGCTTGTGACACATCAATCCTAAAAACCATTCCCAAAACCTTATGCTCTTATACCATGTTTGTCACGACCCGAGCCTATACCCCAGTAGTAACACGTCATACAAGACTTTGAAAAGACTCATACAAGCCTCATAGCATTCATAACACTTGATATAAGGAAAATGGTAAGGAATTCAAACTTTCTTTAAACCAACACAATAAAAATACTCATTTAAAACATTCAAAAATAGCGGAAGTCTATTGTCTCACATGGCCATCTAAAACAACATCTTGAAATCTAAAGTAGGGACACCACCCTTTACAATTGAAAGTCTAACATACGTCTATTACATGAAAGAAATGGAAACATCAAGTATTTATCCTCGATCTATGAGGACATACCACTTAGTCTTGGAGAATCTCAAATCCAAGCTTCAACTAGAGAGAAAGAAACTCACTTGACAGAACCTACACTTGTAGTAAAACATGAAGAAATATGGGTTAGCACTATTAAGTACTAAGTATGACAGCCATGCAAAAACCATGCTTAAAATGGACATTTTATTTGAAAGTCGTGATATATGCCAATTTGAGAAAACTTCATGAACATAAGCATAAGAGGCATATAATATACATACATAACCAACATACAAGTCATTTCACCACATTAGAACATAATCCACATATAAGACATTTCATTACCTTAAGCTTTCACCTCAAGTAACCCCAAGACATACCTTGTGCAATGTATGAATAGCGTCCCATACCACCATCCACACTAGATACCACTAAAGGCCACCAAAAGTGAACTTACCATTCATCCTTTCCATCTCTACTCAATACTCATACATAAGTGACATAAATATTACATAAGTCATATCAACATTAGGACCAATATCTACGACAACACTAAGTCATACTTGTGCAATGTATGAGTAGAATCCCATAATTCTACTCACACTAAGTACTCCCTTGAATCCACCCTAGACAAGGAACATTCATACATAATAATTCATGACAAGGAAGTATCTCATAATACAATCCAAGTATACCATACATCGTCACATTTAAGCATATAAGTCAATATTCTACATTAGCTTCATTAAGAGCACCTTCATTCATTAGACATTAAACCAACTTTATCATTAACATCATCATCAGAGCACATTCATTTCATTTAACATTATAAAGGAACACACCATGACTGCTCTTGAAGCCTACTTGTGCAATGCATAAATGACATCCCATACTACCACCCACACTAAGTAGTGCATTCTTAAGAAGCCATAGTTCATTAACATTCTTTGTGAGGGTAAGCCTTAACCGACATAGACCATGTGAGCAATTCATGGAATCCCGGTGTCACCCTCAC
>JAJOOO010013536.1:0-30473 GCA_029582685.1 Solanum piurae | reverse complement strand
ATCTTAAATGAGGTATGCAAGAATTCTTTCAACTTAGTAATATTCTCTGGATCATTTCCTGTGATAATAATATCATCAACATAGATGAGAAGTATTGTGATACCTATTAAAGAAGTATGAAGAAACAAAGAATGGTCTGAAGAACTCTGAGAGAAGCCTGCAGTTTGAATCGTGGATCGAAATTTGTCAAACCAAGCTCGGGGAGCCTGTTTTAAGCCATAAAGAGATTTTCGAACATGACAAACTGCATTTGGTCTTGGCAGAACACACCCAGGTGGTGGTTTCATAAACACCACTTCTTCCAGATCGCCACGGAGAAATGCATTTTTCACATCCATCTGATGTAAGGTCCAACCTTTTATTGAAGCCACAGTCAATAATGTCCGTACCGTTGTCATCTTAGCAACAGGTGCAAAAGTCTCCTTATAATCCACCCCATATTCCTGTTTGTACCCTTGAGCAACTAATCGAGCTTTGTAGCGATCAATTGTACCATCCGCCTTAAGTTTAATGGAATACACCCACTTACTTCCAATGAGAACTCCAGCTATTGGTTTATCAACGAATTCCCAAGTAGAATTTTCATTCAATGCACGAAGCTCTTCTGACATTGCCTCTTTCCAACAAGTTTGTGTAGAAGCCTGAGAGTAAGATGTAGGTACATCAACATAATGTAGTGTGGTATGCATGGCATAAGACCTACCAAACTTCCCTGGAGAGTAACCGAGCCGTTTAAGAGCATGGCGGTCTGTCCGACTAGATCGGCGTGGGGGAGTAACTGGATGAGACGATTCCTCTTCGGAAGATGAGGATGCGTATGTAGAGTCAACAACAGAAGAACATGACGGCTGGAGATCATCATAATCATAGTTTATGGGCTGCTCCGGAGGATCAGTAGCTACCACATCATCATCAAACTTGTACAAAAAGGAAACAGATTCTGAAGCATGTTTAGAATTGTGTTTGTAAGAAAATTGACCCTAAAAAAAACATGTTTTGATACACGAAGCTGGCGACGAGATGCATCATAACATAGATACCCCTTTAGTGTCACTGTAGCCCACAAAAATACATTGTGCTGCCTTAGCTGAAAGCTTTTGTCGTTCATGTGCTGGAAGATGGACAAAGCAAACACAACCAAAAACTCGCAAGTGAGAATAATCAGGCTTCTTATGAAATAATTTGAAGTACGGTGTCTCATTAGCAATGACTGGGGAAGTTTGTCTATTAATCAAATATACAGAAGTATGCACTGCTTCAGGCCAAAAACTCTTAGGCATACTAGATGTGCCCAACAAAGCCAATGTAGTTTCCAAAACATGCCGATTCTTCCTTTCTACGACTCCATTTTGTTCCGGAGTATGAGGACAAGTGCGTTGAAAAATAATTCCTTTGTTTTTGAAAAACTCAACAAGATTAGTCTTAGTGTACTCTCCTCTAGAATCAGAACAAAATATTTTTATAGTTTTATGAAACTGTGTATACACATACTCAACAAAATTCATAATAAGAGTCGGAACCTCAGATTTATTTCAAATAAAAAACACCCATGTGTATCTAGATACATGATCAATAAATAACACAAAGTACTTATATCCCATCCTTGACAAAGTAGGAGAGGGACCCCAAACATCACTATGCACCAAATCAAACAGATTGTCATAAGAAGATGAACTGGATGGAAAAGGGAGCTTGTGACTTTTCGAACCGGCACAATTTGAACATGTCAAAGGGAGACTGGAATGAATGCCATGTGTTGTTGGAAGGCATGATTTGAGCATGTGCTGAAGTTGAGAGGAATGAGGATGACCCATCCTATTATGCCAAAGAGTGAGCAACTTATTTGAGCGAGTAACTTCCGCGGTAGAAACTGAAAGAAAACAATGATGCAAATGATGATGAACCGACTCTAGAAGAAATATTCTGCCAACTCTACGCCCCTTGGCCATTGTCATCCCGATTTTCAAATTCTGAACAACACAATCATTGGGTGAGAATTTTACAACACAATTCTGATCAACTAGCTGACCTACCGAAACCAAATTAGCCTTTAAATTAGGTACATAAAGAACGTCAGACAAATTTCCAACAGAACCAATACCCGAAGCAGGCAATGTATGCCCATTTGCCGTATGAATAACATGTTTAGAAACATCATCATACAATGAAGAAAATTGGGACAGATCTCCGGTCATATGATTGGAAGAACCCGAATCTAGATGCCAAGTAGATTTAATAGAATTACTTGTACCTGAGGATGCCGAGAGTGCACTTGAGATGGCTCCGGGAAGGGCAGCTGCTATAGAATCTCGAATCAGCCTTTCAAGATCATGTCTAGAAGGGAATGAACCAGCCGATTTAGTGACATCTGTCTGGTATGCTTGGTGAGCAGGCCGTGAACGATTTGGACGACGACGACAGTCCGAAATATGATGGCCAGTAATCTTACAGTAAGCACAATTTTTTTTCCTTCTTAGGACAATTGGCTGCTATGTGACCAAAGTCGTTGCATTCATAGCACTAGACACTTCTCTTAGTATTTCCTGATGAAGTACTGACAGCTGATTTTTGTGCAAGTAATGGAACATCGGGTAATGGCATCGACTCCATGGCCGCCTGAGTTCCAAGCCTGGTCTCTTCACGCAAGACGGCTGCCAACACAACATCAAGAGCAGGTGTGACTTCTCTGTTCAACAAACTGCCACGAATCGACTCGAATTCAGGCCGGAGTTTCATCAAGAACTGTACCATCCTTGTCCTTTGTCGTTCTCCCAACACTTCCTTGAGCCCTGCCGTAGACATATTTCGCCCAAAAATTTGATCCTGTTTGACCAGAGCAGTTGCAAGCCAGCATAAAAGGAACGAACATTCTTGTCCCCCTGTGTATATTCAGCAATGCTGCGTTCCACTTCAAACTCTCGTGCTAGATTGCTTTGTTGGTAAACGTTACGTAGGTGGAGCCACATCTCTGAAGCTGAACTAAATGGTCTAAGTCCCATAGCGATGTCAGCATGTACCGAATTCAGCATCCAAGCGATTACCTTCGCATTATTCCAATTCCATCGATCCAACTCTTTTTCATCTGTTGGCAGACCAGCAGAACCATCTAACCACCCAAAAACACCCTTTCCTTGAACAAAAAATCCAAAGTGGAATTCCCATAGAGAAAAATTGGAACCATCCAATTTTGTGGAGACCAAATCGTGCGAGGATGATTGTGAATTCATTGATAATAGAGAAAGAAAAAAAAAAGAAGGGACAAATACAAATAGACAAGAGGAACGCAGGAAGGTAACAAGGTACCTGTGTAGAGAAAGCAAAGAGCACGGAAAAATTGTTTAAACGATGGCTCTTGATACCATGTTAGAAAGACAAAAGATATATTGAAAAATAGTATTCTCAAAATTACATTCATGATCAGTAGAAAGCACATATTTATAGCTATACAATTGTAGGGTTAAAGTTCTATTCTAGGAAAGAGTATATATGGTTATAAATGTATATTCTGTAAATCAGTCCTATTCTAAGAAAGAATAGGACTGATTTACAGAATTCCCCAGTAAATATTTCCCCCAATCATTAGGCCCAACCAGAATCTGGCAGTAAAACAGTCATGATTCATCAGAAGCACAATAGGTAAGTTGCTAAATATAACTTTGCTACAATTCATCATCTAGCAAACATGGAGAAAGAGATTTGAGATAACCACACTAGAACTATGTTTTCCTCACAAATTAGATACTCCCTCTATTCCATATTAATTAAATTTGTGAGGCAATGCACATAAACTAAGACATACGTTCAAACACATAATTTAAATCATAATTTCCACAATTGTCCTTTGTGAAATCATAAATATTACTTTGTAAGTAGTGTAATTTATGTTCTGAAAAATACAAAACTTCAATTAAGGAAAGGGAAAATATAGAAAAAAAAATTCAAACATCCATTCTAAACTTTAAACAATTCAATTATTTTAAACAATGAAAAAAGTCTCAAAAAATTCACTTAATATGGAACAAAGGAGTAATATTTAAGAGATTCTACATTTCTACAACTACTATGTTATTTCTCAATTTCTTCACTCCCATAATCATGAATTACCTAATCAAAGACGAG
Organism: Solanum piurae; assembly: GCA_029582685.1. Lineage (NCBI taxonomy): Eukaryota > Viridiplantae > Streptophyta > Magnoliopsida > Solanales > Solanaceae > Solanum > Solanum piurae. Next base: position 26,354 of record JAJOOO010013536.1, on the reverse strand, counting down.
CAAGGACAGCTCCAGATATAAATCTAAGCAACGAAAATGAAATATTTGTCGAATTAAACAGAAAAAGAAAAGTGAAAGAGATTTGATGGAACCTTCCAGTCGGAGAAAGCGGAATCATGTTTTGTGCGTTTACAGTCTTCTCGTTTGAGCCGACCGGTGAAGGATTTGTCAGCAGCTGCCATTGAGCTCTTCAGCTGCACTACACTCACTGGTATTTCCACTTTTTTTCCTCACTCCTATTTCCACTTTTTTCCTTATTTTGTGCGGAATTACATATATTAGTTATTTCAATTTATATATGGTATAAAATAGTATATCAATTTATATATGGTGTAATATATATATATATATATATATATATATATACTAGTTTTTCGACACGTGTGGTGCACGTGATTATTAATTCAAAAAATTTAAGCAAAGATTTGAATAATAAGTTTTGCACAAAATAATATTACAGATTCTTTTGTGAATGTTCAATGTGGATTGTCGTATATATCTCTTATTCACACGAACCTATGAAAATGATCAATGAAAATTTTTATTAGTTAAATGCAATAATGTATATATTTATTTCAATTTGATGAGGTTCAATCATGTAATTAGTCGTATCTCAGTAGTATTACCTTATAGACGATATTTAATGTGTACTTTTCTTGACATCTAACCAGATGTGTTTTGCACGTGTATTCCACTTAATCTATTTAGATGTCATATGAACATGTGGAGAACAACTACATTTTATTTTTTAGAACTATTTTTGTATATTAATTTTTATTTTATAAGTTATACCATAATATATGACGTTCTTTTTGTTGGCTCGTATATTTGACTTCTCGATTGACAGTGTACATAAACCAAATATAGTTATTTGACTGTCCATAGTTAATTGAGGAAGGTTTTTTTTTTTTTACCGAAAAAACTAAAAATTTAAATTAAAGAATATATTCTATCTATGAAATCATATATATAATCACATGTTTATCTTACACCCAACAAAGATATAGCTCATATACTTGTAAATAGTTTTCAATTTATTCAACCAAGCATGTTTTGCATTAATGAAAATATTTATCTCATAAAAATTAGCTATTAAATAAATAATAAAATTAAACTAATACAAACTTCAACTGGAGTTATTAGAAGTCATATCAACTTTTCTTTGTCAAAAATACTAAAATATTAAGAAATAGTAATAAAACAAAAGGGCAATGTTTACATAGTAATAACTATTTTGAAGCAAACTTCTTGACAATCTAAATTACACAAGTAACATTGATAAATAAAGTCATCTTTTGTCTTGAGCATAGAAAAAAGAAATCATGACAATTCTCTAACTCTTGAGAAGTTTAATAATTTTGAAAAAAGATATTCAGAAACATATATCTACATCATAAGAAAAATTGTTCACAAAAATAAATGAATTTAGACTACAATAAAAAGTAAACTAATACAAACTTCAACTGGGTTGTTACAAGCCTTATGAAATTTTCTTCCTCGAAAATACTAAAATATTAAGAAATAGTAAATTAGTAAAACAAGAGGGCAATGTTTATATACTAATAACTATTTTGAAGCAAACTTCCTGACAATCTAAATCACATAAGTAGCATTGATAAATAAAGTCATTCTTTTGTCTTGGGCATAATTTTTTTTGTGACAATTCTCTAACTCTTGAGAATTTTAATAATTTTTGAAAAAGATATTCAGAAGCATATATCTACATCACAAGAGAAATTATTGACAAAAATAAATAAATTTAGACTACAATGAAAATTAAACTAATACAAACTTCAACTGAGTTATTACAAGTCATATAGACTTTCCTTCGTCAAAAATACTCAAATATTAAGAAATAGTAAATCAGTAAAACAAAAGGGCAATGTATATATAGTAATAACTATTTTGAAGCAAACTTCCAGACAATGTAAATCACATAAGTAACATTGATAAATAAAGTCATTTTTTGGTCTTGAGCATAAAAAAAAAAAATCGTGACAATTCTCTAACTCTTGAGAATTTTAATAATTTTTTTAAAAGATATTCAGAAGCATATATCTACATCACAAGAGAAATTGTTAACAAAAAATAAATGAATTTAGACTACATCATGTTAACTTCATAAATTGGAACATTACATACTAATGTATAAACTAAGCCAAAAAATAATTATTATATCATCAAAATTATTTTCTTCAAGTACTCGAGGTTAAGGAATATATCCTCTTAAGATTGAACAATTTACTTCATCAGAATAGTGATACCTCATATTTAGCTAAACTTCGAACTCACCCAAGGACAATAAATCACACAAAAAGTTTTAAAATGCAAGAAGAAGAAGAGTAGAAGATTAAAAATAAATTGTGGTTGAAAAATGAGAGGAAACCCCTCTATTTATAGTAAACAAAGGGTAGTATGAACAAGTATTTTTTGTGTCTTATATGAAAAGTCATGACCTTTTCGAGAAGTCACAACCCTTTCAAAAAGAGACAACTCTTTGAAAAAGTCACAACTCATCGAAAAATCACACCCTTTGAAAAAAGTCACAACTTATCAGAAAAGTTATAACTCATCGAAAAAGTCACAACATAAGTTAGGGATATTATAGTAATTTAACATTCAAGTTAGGAGTTCATTCTTTTAAGGTAATATATATATATACATATATATATACTGATTTCATACTGGTTAAGTAAAATTATCAGCCTTAATGATAACAATACAATATACGATACTGCTTTAGTCCTAGTTAAGCGAAAATTATCAACCTTTATGAAGGGGGTATGGGCCGTAATTATTTATGAAAGTATTGATATTTCTTCAATTACTTCGAATTTGGGTATGAGCATGTAATTATTTTGGGTTTTATGGCCCATTTATGTAATTTTTCCTTATATATAAGGGAGAGTTGAGTTCCTTATTTATCCTGGATTATGGATATTTAGGAGATTCCCTTATTATCTTCATTGAGTTATTTGTGTATTAATGCAAAGTTGTACTCTATTTTTAATGGTCCAAAAAAAAACTAAGCCTAACCAGCTATTTTAGGGGTAATATTGGTATATAATATTTTCAGTTGATGTTGCCTTTTGTACATCCTGAATAAAATCTTGAACTGTCTCAAATAACTTATCTAATGGTCCTGAATACTATTGTATATTTCGCAAAATTGTTCTCGCAAGATAGTTGAGATACGAGCACAACTTTCAAAATATATAATCAAGACAACTTTATCTTGATAATATTGATATATTTCCAAGTTGATGTGACATTAAATGTCACAAATAAATAATCAATCATTGCTTATGAGAAAAAAAGTTCATTATTTGAAATACGATATGGCATACATGGAACACCTCGGTATTTAAAAGAACTAAAAATAGAAAGAACTAAATTGGAAACAGCGAAATCTGAAATTTTGCAAGTTAAGCTTAAGATATGAGTTTTGGGTCAACTTTAAATGGCCATAACTTTCAGTACATAATTATTTAGGTAAGATATGAGGTATCAAATGAAAGGTCTTGGAATCATCTTTCCAACGCCACCGAGTTTGCTAATTTTTGAGTTCGTATGAGGGAGATATGATTGTTTGAAGTCGGGTTGTTCAATTAAAGAAAGTTACCCGAATTTAAGAGGAGTATTTTGATCTTTTCCTTATATAATCAAGTTAATTCATTTTTAGTAATTAATTAGGGGTCTAAACTGATTTGGTTCAGTTTATGCACTCATAATTCACGCTAGAAAAAAGGTTCAAGAGGACAAAAGAAGAGAAAGGTCAAGATTTCGTCAAGTTCTTGAGATTTTGTTGCTGATTTTGCCAAGGGTTTGATCCCTAAGAGGTATGCGAGTTCACATAGCGTTGGGTTCATTCACCCATGCGCCAATCATGTTAATTTCAGCATAATTTTGTCCTAAAAAGTTTATGGTTTGATGTTCTTGAGTTGTGTTCTTGAATTTGCTTTTGTTCTTGAATTAGGATGTGATTGATGAGTTTATTGAGATAATTGTATCGATTTTAAGAATTTATTTTGAGTTGATTGGGGGAGGGGTGGTGCGGCCCACCACTGATGCACCAACAGGGCTGGCGTGGCGCGCTAGCAGTGCGCCAAAAAGGAGTCTATGAACTTAGGGTCTGGTTACCCGCGCCAACAGTGCGCTAGGGTCGCCTGCTCCCACCCATTTTCCATCATTTAACCCGTCTGTGTCCTTCTAAAGTGTAATAACACTTCCTATCAATTCTAACTACTCTAAATAACTTCTAAACATCTAGAAATCATCCGTAAACATGAATCATAACCTTGAATTCATAAATTCAAATTTCAGGATAGAGCTAAGAGTCAAGTCTTGAGAGTTCTTCGAGTCTTTTCAAAAAGTCTTTTGCAATTGTTTTAAACTTGTTTTAAGACTTGAGCATTGAGTTGAGTAAGAGTAAGAGAGAAGTTAATTTTCTTTTAAATGATTTATGGGAACTAAGTATTCCCAAGAGTAAATATTTTCACATTTAAACAAGAAAGGAAACATCGAATTTCAAGAGAGCTTTAGAGCTAGTTTTGATTATCATCTCTTTTAAGAGAAAGATTTTGAGTAATAATCACAAACCACAGATAAGTTATTTTTTTAAACATATGAGCTAGTTACATTTTGGGAGTAGTATTGAGCACCGATATGGGGACGAGTTCAGATAACTCAAAGTCTCTATAAACCGTGTAGCCAACATGGGTAGAAAGGGTCATACTTTTTAGATGATTCCTTAATGCTTTTAGCATAGACTAGTGGATCCACTTAGTAGTAGGTTCTATACCCCGACAAAGTATAGGATGGACCTGGCAGCATGAGACAAGACGTTGTATCATTACATAGCACATAGTGATGTTTGTCGATTAGAGAATCTCCCACAAAGTTACTTGTATTTTCATATACAGAACTAAGTTAATATTGTTTTTTCAATACCATGAGTTATGATCTACATGTTTCAAAGCTTTTCTTTATGTTGCATCCTTATTATTGCTTTATATTGAAATGAGTTGAGTTGAGTTGAGACGAGGTAAGTTTCTTCAATTCCATTTCAAGTTTATGTCTTGTTTTAGAATTCCCCTCACATGCTCGTACGTTTAATGTACTGACGCCATTTGGCCTGCATCATTTTATGATGCAGATAGAGGTAACCAGGATGAGCATCCAGCTTTTGGTTGATCGAGTTGAGCTTCAAAGTTGTTGGTGAGCCTTCTTGCTTTCGGAGGATCCCTTTTTATTATATTTTATCCTTTCAGCTTTGTTAGGATGATCGGGGATCTTGTCCAGACATTCTCACAGTATTAGAGGCTTCATAGATAGTTAGACATTATTAGTTTATTAGTCTTGTTCATTTCAGTTATTTTATTATAAGACTTGAGTTACCTCATTGGCCAGTTGAATGTTTCCTTTATAACATTCTAAGTTTATTTCATGAGCTTATATTTGTTGAGTAAAGTCTTCCACTGGGTAGTAATCTAGGCCAAGGGTTTGCCTGGGGCAAACAATGGTTCTCGAGTGACAGTCACGCCCAGGGTATAGGCTCGGGGATTGACAAACTTGGTATCAGAGCACATAGTTCAAGAGTCCTAGGGTGTCTATGAAGTCGTGTATGTAGAGAGATTGACGTTTCAAGAACACTTCATCCAATTCTAAGTGTCAACGATCGCTAGTCAGTATAATAAATCAACCAAATGAGTTGAAGTCGAATCCCACAGGGAGTGGTACATGTTTAAGATTCAATAGGAAAGTAAGAATATGCTCAAATCAGTCATAGGAATAGACATTATCAAATACAAACATAATTCAAATCAGGGGGTGACACGAATGTCAAATAACAGGGGGTTTTAGTTTTAATTATCAACTACAACAACAACAAATAATACGGAATAACAAATAATGAGACGGATTCTTGGGATGTGATTTGATTATAGACTAATGTAGACAAATGAGTAATTGCAACTGTTAGGAAATAGCTGTAAATTAGTGAATAAGCTAGACTATAAAAGAGGTAAACTTTCTCTCGAACAATTTACTCCGAATCAAGTCGATTTCTCTCAAACATCAACAAACATGCAAAATAAGAACAACCTACGCCTTAGTCCATTCACTCTCTCGAGCTGAATGTGTGGGAAAGGATTTAAGATTCACTCTCTCGAGCTGAACCGATGACAACCCAATACCCACAGACCATCAATCAATAATCTTGGTTTTAAAACCTCTCTTTCGAGCAAGCCAAAAACACAAAGGTAGAACTGCATTTACAACTACAATTCTTTAATTTAAACCACAATTACTGATTGAAATCACTTCTAAACAACATTTAAACCAACAATTAGCAATACCCATAAACTAAATCAGCCCATAATCACATAATCACACCCCAAGAATTGGGGGTTTAGCTAGACATCATAAAAAGATAAAAATTGTTACCAAATTGTGTTTCCATCAACTGGGTACGATTGATTTCATCTTTAAAAAGATCCAAATTGAATAATCTCAAAGACCCACTTCCAATTTCTCAAAAGTGCAAAACTTCAATTCTTCAAACTAAGGAAAAACATCTCTCAATATTCATAGTTTAATGTTCAATGATAATCTCATAAAAAGATTGAAGATAGATACCAAAATGAAATGTTCAAAAAGGTATTTATAGTCGCCAAAAATATGTTGCGAAGATCCATTTGACGCAGTATGTCGAGCTCGCCGATCCACTCGGTGATGCACCCTTTAGCCAATTCCGTCGCCTTTCTGTCTTGGCCTTCAGCATCCTCCAGGTCTGTTACTTTGGGCGATCCAACACTGCATCGCAGAACCACTCGGCGATCTGCCGACTGCTCCTTTCTCTCACCGACTCGATTTTTTCTCCTTCAATACTTGGCACACTGGAACTTTAGGTGGTCAAATGGACACTCGACGACTCGCCAAATGGACTTGGCGATCACCAGGCTCTCTTTTCTTCCTTCTTTCAGCTCGCTTCGTTCCATTTTGTAATTAGTGTCCCTGCTTTGTTCCTCAATCCAAATACCTAGAAATCAAGGATTTTACATCAGTTATTTGCACAAAATAAGCATTTGAGAACACTAAACCTATACAAATAAAGCCCTAAATGAGTCAAAATCTCGGACTCATCAACACCTCCAATTTAAACTTTTGCTTGTCCTCAAGTAAAACTCAGGTTCAACAGTTAAAAAAGGATGTCTCAAACAGTGCTACACAATACTTAATCATGAATGCACACAACAAGACTGAATTTAATTATGCAAGGATCAATTGTGCACTCAAAAGATTCAAGTTGTGACTCACCATTATCAAAGGTTCTCAAGTTCACAATACTTGCTTCAAATGCAAGTTCAAGCTCAACAAAGGTACTCAAATCCCCTCACACAAATATGATTCCATATTCACACACAATTTGCTCAACAATTTATAGCTCCGAAATCACAACAACTGTCACACTCACAAATATGAACACATGCATGACTTCACCCATAGGTTTGCCTTTATTTTCCAATCAACACTTGTTTCAGCTCACTCAAGATCAAAAAGGTCTTTTCAAGGCTTGTAACGGGGTTGAGTGTAAAGGTATGGTCATTTAGGCTCAGTGGCAATTATCCTCATGAAATGTGGTATGAACAACACTTCATTTTCCTTTCTTCATCATTCTCATTCATGCCCAAAATTCACTCAATTATTCACTTTCCATGGAATACCGAACACCCCATTTGTTTGCAACTTTCACAACTTTATTCCATAACTTTTTCATTCTTTTCTTTTTCATTTTCCTTTTCTTCTTTCTTTTTTTTTTTGGTATGGAGGGGTTCATCTTTCTCAAAACCGTGGGTCAAGGGGAAATTTCTTTGCACTTCTTGATTTACCTTCTCTTTTCACCACACCCCCAACTTAGGCTTTTGGCCTAAGTTGGCTATTCAAATAAACCACATTTCATGAGGATTATGGGTTAAAGGATAAAGAGAGGTCTCATTTGCATCAAGTTTCTTCCAAGAAAAGGCTAAGTCTCAAAGGGTGCTCAAGCAAAGTTCACACACTCACAAGGTAGGCCACAAAAAAGGTATAATGTCAAATTGTTTCACTCTTTTAAATTGTTGCCTAAGATCATTTCAAGAGCATGCATCACTTAGTCAACCGGACCAACGGGGCAAATTCTAAGTGTTATCACACAAGGTTCACGATAAGCTTATCACACAAGGCATTGGCACCAATATCAAACAAGACTTCACACTTTCGCTAGTGTGCAATGTTCATCACCAAAGACTCAATTCGATAGCTGGCTAGTCAAAACAAGATGCAAAAAGTTCACATATTATCTATGCAACTTCATTTGGCCTCATCATAGCCACAGATTCATTTTTATTCGATTGAGAGAACCATTCAAGTCATCGGTATTGATCATAACCGATACTAAAATTTGCACAAGAACAACTACATTCAAACACAATCAAAAGGGTGGCAATTTTTTTTTAGAAGGGTCCAAAAATCATTTTCAATTAAAATAAGGAGCACAAGCTCAAATATCCACAACACAGTGCCAAAACACAATATATACAAAAAGTCATAATCACAAGAGGTAGGTATGGAAATACCTCATCCCACCACAGATAAAAAGTAATTTGTCCTCAAATGCAATAAAACATCCAAAAATTAATAAAAGAAGACAGAGAGAGAGGTAAAAAGAAGTCTTGTCTATGCAGTCACTCCATCTGTCGGGGCATCAGTGTCTGGTGCATCACTCTGAACTTGGGCATCAGTGCTTGGAGTCACATCAACTGTACCAGCTCCACTGGAGTCAGCCAAAGGTGTGTTTGCCAAAGAGGTCTGCACAACTGCATCTACCATTGCCTCCTCAACCTCTGTAAGGCCCTCATAAGAAGCCTCCTCACCAACACCAAGTTGCTCCTCATTATTCTCAGCCTCAGACTCAACAACGACGACCTCCTCAACTCAAACCTCATCTCCGGTGGTAGCCGGAGGCACATCTGGATCAACTGGCACATCAAGGATCTCTACTGTCCTGAAAATCACCGACATGTTAGTGGACTTCAGCTGGTCCACATCTCTCCTCAGTTCAGCAATGACGGCCTTCAGCGTCGTCAAATCCTTAATAGCCCCTTGACCTTGCTCACACACCGCTATACGTAACACAAGGGCATTAATAATAAAACTCAATGGTGTTACAAAATCAACAAGAGCCCTCTCAATTATGCCAGGAATGGTGGCCTCAAGTCTATAGGTGCGTCTAGCAGCAGAATGGGCTAATTGCCCCATTCGTAGTAATGAAGCCTGGGTGAGTGGAGGTCGGACAACAACAACAATACCAGATCTAGGGGCAGGGAAGCTGTAGAGGAACTAGGCGTCATGGAAGGGGTAGTGCTAGATATACCTAAAGGCCCAGGGGCCAGAGTAGGCAATACTGCCTCTGCAGGTAGTTTCTGGACATCAACAGCAGGGGATGTGTCCACCAGGGCTGCCTTCTTCTTCTCCACCTCATCTTTCAAGTACTTCGCCTCAATTCTTCGGATGTCAGTAGAAGATGTGGGAATCACTTCCACATCCTTCTTCTCATCTATAGGCACCCGAGCTTGTCTTCATAGCTTCGTAATCAACATCGGGAAAGGTACAGATGTTTGGCGCTGCTTGGCCCTCATAAGCATCTCCTGTGCAATAATCATCCCCAAGTTCAGCCTCGTCCTATTAATGATGCAACCAAGACATGTTGTTTTGGTGTGGTGGAGAATCGACTCGTTCTTGGATGGCATAATGGTACTGCTGATGAAGCCAAACCAATACCTCGCTGCTACATTGAGGTCTTTCTTCTCAATGGGTGCTCCAACCTCTAGCCAGTAGGGAGTACCGTCTGATATCAGAGGAGTCAACCACTTCTTCATATTTTCCAATATTTTTGTCTTGATCTTGTAGTGGCAGTCATCCTTAAGTCTAGTTGAACATTCTAGAACTGCATTGATGGCAACACTATCACATTTTACCTTCTTACCCCTGACGAGCACATAGTCAACCTGCTTGAATTTGGCTGCCAACTTCTTCCCTTGTGGTACCAGGGATCCATAGGCAGTGTAGAACTCCCGGACCCAGTTTGGAACATAAGGGCCTCGAGGTCGGGTGAACAGTTGGAACTTGTGGGACCTCAAGCAACTCATGATCTCTGGATACCTATCTATGACGCCATCAGTAGAAAGCCTCTTCTCCTCTATAATGGTCCTCAACCCCTCAGTCTTTTCATAGACTGTGGAGGAGGACCCTGTACCAGTGGTGCTAGGACCATAGCCTGTGTTGGAGAAGAAGGAGTAGTGGTGGCCTGGGGAGTCCTGATCCTAGAAGGATCATTCATCCTCTTCGAACATAGTTTCGCCCTCTGGGCTGCTAATAACTCATCATCCTCAGGCTCAGAATTGGTCACCCGAGGATCTTGGTGCTCACCCTCACTCTCAGAAGTGGTGAGGTGAGTGACATAGATCCTGTCACTATCGAAGTTGGCCTCCGGTAACGCAGGAGCAAGTTCTTTTCCTTTTCCTTTTCTTTTTCCCTTCCCACCTGTGGTGGGAAGTTTGGTAGTCTTAGCCTTGGATCCAGCTGCATCCTTATTGATTTTGATTCCCTTGGCCCTCTTGCAGGGCGACATGTCTCTACCAGCCACTTTTGGTCTAGCCATATCTGCAAACACATTATAGAAAGTGAGAAACAGTTTAAGTAATTGTGCCGAAAAATAAATGTAGACAGACTCGCCGAATCGATCAGGGAGTCGCCGAATCACTTTAGCAAGTCAGATCGGGCTCGCCGAAAGGATTGGCTAAAAAATTCTTAGAAAAATTAGCGTGTCGGTGATGGGAGGGGCCTTTCAGAGAATCGCCGACAATATTCGGTGAGTAGGGGCTAGCCCGCTAAAAGTTACAGTGTATTTTAGGGTTTAGGGGCGTAGAAAGGGCGATCAAGAAAGACGATCGGCGAGTCGCCTAGTGTACTCGGCAAACTCAGGCTTTTTGCCGAAAGTTACAGAACCCAAAATCAATTTAAACATGAAATTAAAGGTGAAATAGGGGGATTCGGCGAACCGCCGAGTGGTTCGGCGAGCTAGACCCAGCTCGCCAAACTACCCAATGTGCCTACTTTCAACCCCATTTTCCAAATTCAACCCCGCAACCCCCGGAAACAAAATCAAAGCATACACTATTTCAATTAGGCTTAGACCCATTACATCCATGCCTCTGGGATACTCAGACTTCTCTCGATTTGGCCAAATTTGGCCATTTGACGACTTAAGCCCTTAAGAATGATGTCAACCGCTCCATCATTCGGCAAAGCATGTCATTTGGCACAAATGTGGGTTACTTAGACTTCACCCGACTAGACCCAACAACAACAAAACTCAACCCAACAAGATTGATCAGTTTTAAGCACAAAATTTAGGGAAATAAAAAATTAGGCAATATAGGCATAATATTCAAATTAAAACAGGCACACAAGCATACAATTACGAATCAGAGAGGTCCAACACACATCACTACGACAAGAACAATTGCAAATGAGTAAAAAATACTAATTACACGTTCAGGGTTTGGAAAATCAACCTTTAATACCGATTAAATAAGTTGAAATGCTAGGCGGCAAAGATATCCAACTCCGAACACACAATCGACAACTAACAAGCAATAATAATGCAAAAATATAGAAAAATATAGTGCGGGTGTGAGTTTGGCAAGTTAAAAGTGAGGGAATATGAAAGAGTTTGAAAGTTTAAACCTTTGGCCTTTAAAAACCATCCAGTTCTCGCCCATTCGGCGACATTATTCTTGCTCGCTAACCCACTCGACGACACGCCGAGTGAGCACTTTTCTCGCTGAGTTTTACAGGACCTCCAGTCAATTAGGGGGTCCAAACGGCGCACAAAGTCGCGTTTACCGACCCATTCGATGAATCGCTGATTTGTTTCTGGGCTCGCCGAGTTTTATACACTCCAATTTCAAAATTGCTTGAGTCCAACGGCAGTCCAAATCGGGCTCGCCGATTGGTTATTTTGCTCGCCAACCTACACTTTTCAGACACATTCTACACTTTAACCTGTAAAATCAACACACGATTATTTCTTAAACAAAACGAAAGCAGTAAAACTTGGGTTGCCTCCCAAGAAGTGCCTTAGTTAACGTCGTGGCACGACACAATACACCACTTAGGCTTCATTCTTTGGGTTTTCCTTCAGTGTCACTAGGCAACCCTTTTCCTGTCTTTGGGTAGAGATAAGACAACACCTAACCCATTTGGGTCTTTAGTATCTGGATGAACATGAAATGAGAGGTTGTCATCTTATTTAGGATCGAGACCTTCTCTCTTATCTCTCTTAACACTCTGTCGTGTTTTTTTGACTTTGTGATGAATGAGTAAGAGTACCTCTTCTATCTGCCCACCCTCATACTTTTTTGTCCTTCGACGCTCGTGAAGGGGGATGTACCTATCTTTTCTTTGGTACATTACTTCCAGCTCCATGACCTTTTTGGCCAAGAGATCCAGCTGACCCAACAATGCGGTCAAGTCTTGGTCCTTCTCTGTCCCCTTGTTTGTCTTTGCCATGCAATCAAGGAGTTGGGCTGCTGTTTCATAGGGTTGTCGTATCAAACAACCCGAAGAGAGTTTATCAGCCACTCTTTTATTTTCAGGACCAAGACCTTTGTAGAAGCATTCCAGAAGCATCTTATCTGGAATTCCATGAGTTGGGCACTGCTACAAAAGTTTCTTAAATCTTGGCCACAACTCATGAATAGTCTCACCCTCCAATTGCTTGAAAGTTACAATGTTATCCCTACTGATCATCAATCTCAAAGGAGGATGGTCCATTGGATCACCGTTGCTATAAGATATTCTCAATTCCTCTGCTCAACAAGCAACACACAAACCAAAACCAAAGAATCTTAACTAACACCACTCCCCGGTAGAGGCTCCATATTGATTGACGTTTGAAGGACACTTCATCCAATTCTAAGTGTCAACGATCGCTAGTCAGTATAATAACCCAACCAAATAATTTGTGAATCCCACATGGAGTGGTACGTGTTTAAGATTCAATAGGAAAGTACGAATATTCTCAAATCAGTCATATGAATAGACATTATCGAATAAAAACATAATTCAAATCAGGGGGTGACACGAATGTCAAATAATAGGAGGTCTTGATTTTAATTATCAACTACAGTAACAACAAATAATACAGAGTGACAAATAATGAGATGGGTTCATGGGATGTGATTTGATTATAGGCTAATGTAGACAAATGGATAATTCCAATGGTTAGGAAATAGATGTAAATTAGTGAATTAGCTAGACTATAGAGGAGGTAAACTTTCTCTCGAACAATTTACCCTGAATCAAGTTGATTTCTCTCGAACATCAACAAGCATGCAAAATAAGAACATCCTACGCCTTAGTCCATTCACTCTCTCGAGCTGAATGTGTGGAAAAGGGTGTAGGATTCACTCACTGATTGAAATTACTTCTAAACAACATTCAAACTAATAATTAGCAATACCCATAAACTAAATCATCCCATAATCACATAATCACACCCCAAGAATTGGGGTTTTAGCTTGACATCATAAAAAGATAAAAATAATTACCAAATTGTATTTCCATCAACTGGGTACGATTTATTTCGTCCTTACAAAGGTCCAAATTAAAGAATCTCAAAGACTCACTTCCAATTTCTCAAAAGTGAAAAACTTCAACTCTTTAAAGCTAAGGAACAACTTGTCTCAATAATCAGAGTTCAATGATAATATCATAAAAATATTAAAGATATATGATAGATTAAAGATAGATACCAAAACTAAATATTCAAAAACGTATTTATAGTCGCCAAAAATATGTTGCGAAGAGCCATTCGGCGCACTAAGTCAGGCTCGCCAATCCACTCGGCGTGCTCCCTTTAGCCAATTCCATCACCTTTTTGTCTTGGCCTTCAACATCCTCCAAGCCTGTTACTTTGGGTGATCGAACACTGCATTGAAGAACCACTCGGCGATCCACCAACTGCTCATTTCTCTCACCGACTCAATTTTCTCCTTCAGGGCTTGGCACACTGGAACTTTAGGCGGTCAAATGGACACTCGGAGACTAACCAAATGGACTTGGCGATCCCCAGACTATCTTTTCTTCCTTCTTTCAGCTTGCTTCGTTCCTTTTTGCAATTAGTGTCCTTGCTTTGTTCCTCAATCCAAATACCTGGAATTAAAGGATTTTACATCAGTTATTTGTACAAAAGAAGCTTTTTAGGACACTAAACCTATACAAATAAAGCCCTAAATGAATCCAAATCTCAGACTCATCATAGAGTCCTAGTTATCAGTGTGAAGTGTGCCATATCTATGATTAGGAGGCTACGACGTTTAGGAACTATCTCATTTCTTTCATACTCATTTCGTGCAATAGAGTTTATCTCTAAAAAGTTTCTTCTAATTCGTGCTTCCGCATATCTTTCAGATCATGCCTCCACGAAGAGTTCTATATGTCCTCCTGTTAGGAGGAATGTTGAGGAACAAGGGGTACCTAATGCACCAGAAATGTAACCCTAAGGAGAGGTCGCCAATGCTGAGTTCCGTGAAGCTACACAGATGTTGAGCCAAGTTGTGACCAATCAAGCTGGGAAAAGAAAAGAAAATTGTTTGGAAGTGACTGATATTTCAAGGATCCGTGAGTTCTTAAGGATGAATCCTCCAAACTTCACTGGTTCAAGTGCCACTGAGGATTCCAAATTTTTTTATGGAAGAGTTCCAGAAGTATTTGAGGTGATGCATGTTGCTGATGCTGAACGAGTGGAACTAGTTGTATACCAATTGAAAGGTGTCGCTAGAATCTGGTTTGATCATTGGAAAAATAATAGAGCTGAAGGTGCACCACCTGTGAGTTGTGCTATGTTTGAGGAGGTCTTCTTAGGGTGTTTCTTTCCCCGTGAACAAAGAGAAGCAAAGGTATGAGAATTCCTCACTCTTAAGTAGGAATCTATGAGTTTTCATGAGTACAATCTTAACTTCACCCAACTTTCCCATTATGCTCCAAAGATGGTTGCTGACATGAGGACCGAGATGACTTTGTTTGTTGTTGGGTTATCTCGTCTATCAAGTAAGGAAGGCAAGGCAACTATGCTGATAGGAGATATGGACATAAATAGGTTGATGGCCCATGTGCAATAGGTTGAGGAGGACAAACTGAGGGATATAGAACAATTTAGAAAAAAGAAGGCTAAGACATCAAGGAATGAGTCCGGGCAGCAAAAGAGTAATGCAAACCGGTTTTCTTTCCATCATAAGAAAAAGGGACCTTCTCCATCATCTGCTAGTGCACCTGCACCAAGGAACATAGATGAGTTCAACAATCAAAATTCACAAAATTTTAGAGCTAGACCTTGCAATCTCAAGGTAGTGTGGCATAAGGAGGTAATGGGACTCCCGCTTATGCTAAGTGTGGTAGGAATCACTCAAGAATGTGTCATGATGTCTCCACTGGTTGCTTAAAGTGTGGTCAGAATAATCTTTTCATGAAAGATTTCCCTAAGAATAGGTAAGGTAATGGTAATGGGGGCAATATAGCCCAATCTTCTTCAGTTGCTCCTCCAAATAGAGATGCATCTAGAAGAGCTACTTCAGGGGCAGGTGGAGGATAAATCCATCTGTATGATATTACTAGTCGCCAAGAGCAAAAGGATTTGCTAGATGTTGTCAATCGTAACGATCAAAGTCTTTAATTTTGATGTTTATGCTTTGCTAGATCCAGGAGCGAGTCTATATTTTGGTACTCCTTATGTTGCGATGAATTTTGATGTTCTTCCTGAGAAACTTCTTGAGCCCTTCAGTGTTTCTACACCTGTTGGTGAGTCTATTCTAGCTGAGAGAGTCTATCGTGATTGTACCATTTTCGTCAATCACAAGAGCACCATGGATGATTTAGTGGAGTTAGACATGGTTGATTTTTATGTCATTCTAGGTATGGACCGGTTTCTTGCCTGTTATGCCTCAATCGAGTGTAGGACTCGAGTTGTTAAATTTCAGTTTCCTAATGAGCCAGTTATAGAGTGGAAGAGTAGTTCAGCAGTGCCTAAGGGTTGTTTCATTTCGTGCCTTAAGGCGAGAAAGTTAGTTTCCAAGGGGTGTGTCTATCACTTAGTCCGAGTTAATGACTCTAGTGTTGAGACACCTTCTATTCAATCAATTCCAGTAGTAAAAAAGTTTCCAGAAGTCTTTCCAGATGATCTTCTCAGAGTCCCTCCTGAGAGAGAAATAGAGTTCGGTATAAATATTATTCCTGATACTCGTCCTATAACTATTCCACCATATAGAATGGCACCAACAGAGTTGAAAAAGTTTAAAGAGCAGTTGAAAGATCTCCTTGAGAAAGGTTTTAATCGATCGAATGTCTCGCCTTGGGGTACTCCGGTCTTATTTGTGAGGAATAAAGATGGTTCCCTTACAATGTGCATAGATTACTGATGAGTCCACGATTTGGACTCATTTAGGGCTTTATTTTAATAGATTTAGTGTCCTCAAATGCATATTTTATGCCAATAACTGATGTAAATCCTTGATTTTCAGGTATTTCGATTGAGGAACAAAGCATGGACACTAATGAGCAAAAAGGAACAAGGCAGCTGAAAGAACGAAGAAAAAAAAGGCCTGATGATCGCCTAACCCATTGGGCCAGTCGCCGAATGGCCATGATCTTTCCTAAAGTTCTAGTGTGCCAAGCCATGAAAGAGAAAATGAAGTCAGCGATAGAAAAGAGCAGTCGGTGAGTCGTTGAACGGTTACGTGATGCAGTGCTATATCGCCCAAAGTTGCGGAACTTGAAGATGCTGAATGCCAAAGCAAAAGGCTATGGAATTGACCAAAGGTATGATCGTCGAGTGGATCGGTGATCCCGACTTATTACATCAAATGGTCCTTCGCAACACATTTTTTGGTAACTATAAATACATTTTTAAATTCTGAGTTTAGTATCTAGTTTTCATTATAGACTAATAATTATCAGTTTTGAAGGTTTAGAACTCTAAGTTTGGAGACAATATTTTCCTTAGCTTTGAAGATTAGAAGATATCCATTTTTGAGAAATTGGAAGTGGTTTTTTGAAATTCTTCAACCTTGACCTTTGTTAAGATGAAATTAATCGTACCCAATTGATGAAAACACAATTTGGTAACGATTTCTATCTTTTTATGATGTCTAGCTAAAACCCCAATTCTTGGGGTGTGATTAGGTGATTATGGGTTGATTTAGCTGTTGGGTATTGTTAATTGATAGTTAAAATGTTGTTTAAAAGTGATTTCGATTAGTAATTGTGGTTTAATTTAGAAGTTTGTAGTTGCAAATGCAATTCTAACTTCGTGTTTTTGGCTTGCTCGAGAGAGAGGTTTTAAAACCAAGACTACTGATTTGATGGTCTGTGGGTATTGGGTTGTCATGGGTTCAGCTCGAGAGAGTGAATCCTAAACCCTTTTCCACACATTCAGCTCGAGTGACTGTTCTTAATTGCTGCTCATTGGTGTTCGAGTGAAACCAATTTGATTCGGGGTAAACTATTCGAGAAAAAGTTTATCCCCACTAAAGTCTAGCTTATTCACTGATTTACATCTATTTACTATGAATTGCAATTACCCATTTGTCTACCTTAGCCCATAATCCAATCACATCCCATGAACCCGTCTTTTTACTTGTTTATTCGTGTTATTTGTTGCTGTTGTAGTTGATAATTACAATCAACCCCCCCCCACCCCATATTTGACACTTGTGTCACCCTTAATTTGAAACCATGCTTTTATTTGTAAATGTTTTTAGCTATGATTGACTTGAACATATTTGTACTTGCCTCTTGAATCTTAAGCACGTACCACTCCCTCTGGGATTCGACCCCAACTCACTTAGTTGGGTTATATTACGGACTAACGATCGTTGACACTTACTATTGGAAGAAGATTCCTGATACGTGAAATCAATTACCGCCAGTTGAACAAGGTTACTATCAAGAATAAGTATACTCTTCCGAGAATTGTTGACCTCTTCGATCAACTTCAGGGTGCCACTTGTTTTTCTAAAATTGAGCTTAGATCAGGCTATCATCAATTGAGAGTAAGAGAAAGCGATACCCCGAAGACAGCATTCAGGACCCGCTATGGTCATTATGAGTTTCTGGTCATGTCGTTCGGTTTAACTAATGCTCCTGCAACGTACATGGACCTTATGAATAAAGTATTCAAGTCTTATTTAGATATGTTTGTTATCGTATTCATTGATGACATTCTAATCTATTCGAGGAATGAGGAAGATCATGCTAGCCATCTCAGAATATTTCTCCAAACTCTCAAGGATAAAAATTTGTATGCTAAATTTTCTAAGTGTGAATTTTGGCTTGAATCCGTGGCATTCTTAGGCCATATTGTTTCCGGTGATGGGATTCGAGTTGACACTCAGAAAATAGAGGTAGTGCAGAATTGGCCTAGACCCACATCTCCAACTGATATTAGGAGTTTCTTGAGGTTGGCTGGATATTATAGAAGGTTTGTCGAGGGATTCTTATCCATTTCATCCCCTTTGATTAAGTTGACTCAGAAAATAGTTAAGTTTCAATGGTCTGAAGCTTCTGAGAAAAGCTTTCAAGAATTGAAAAAGTGGTTGACTATTGCCTAGTATTAACCTTACCAGAGGGTATACAAGGTTTTGTTGTGTATTGTGATGCGTCCAGAGTTAGACTGGGTTGTGTATTGATGCAAAATGGTAAAGTTATAGCTTACTTATGCCTCTAGACAACTTAAAGTTCATGAGAAGAATTACCCAACCCATGATCTAGAGTTGGCTTCTGTAGTGTTTGCTTTGAAGATATGGCGTCACTATCTTTATGGTGTTCATGTAGATGTGTTCACCGATCACACTAGTCTTCAGTATGTGTTTAGTCAAAAAGAGCTTAATCTCAAACAGAGAAAATGGTTTGAGTTACTCAAGGATTATGATATGAGTATTCTCTATCACCATGGTAAGGCTAATGTTGATGCTGATGCTTTGAGAAAATTATCTATGGGTAGTACCACCCATGTTTAGGAAGACAAGAAAAAGTTAGCAAAAGATGTGCATAGACTTGCACGATTAGGAGTTTGACTAATGGATTCCAACAAAGAAGGAGTAGTGGTGATGAATGGGGTTGAATCATCATTATTGACTGAAGTGAAACAGAAACAGGAGCAAGATCCTATTTTGCTTGAATTAAAGGCAAATGTTCATAAGCAGAAAGTGATGGCTTTTGAATAAGGGGGAGATGGTGTATTGAGATATCAAGGTAGATTGTGTGCCAAGGGTGGATGAACTTCAAGAAAGGATCATGGAGGAAGCTCATAGCGCCAGATATTGTATCCATCTGGGTTCCATAAAGATGTATCGTGACTTGAGAGAAGTCTATTGGTGGAGTGTTATGAAGAAGGGCATTGCAGAGTTCGTTGCTAAGTTTCCGAATTGCCAACAATTTAAGGTAGAGCATAGAGGCCCGGTGGTATGGCTGAGAATACAGAACTTCCAGAATGGAAGTGGGATATGATCAATATGGACTTTATTACTGGTTTTCGCGGTCTCGCATGCAACATGATTCCATTTGGGTGATTGTAGATCGAATGACTAAATCAACCCACTTTTTGTCGGTAAAGACTACCCATTCAACAGAGGACTATGCCAAATTATATCTTCAAGAGGTAGTTAGACTTCATAGAGTCCCAATGTCGATTATTTCAGATAGAGGTGCACAATTTACTACACAATTCTGGAAGTCTTCCCAGAATGGTTTGGGTTTGAAGACGAACTTGAGTACTGCTTTTCATCTTTAGACTGATGGTCAAGCAGAGCACACAATTCATATTTTAGAAGATATGTTGAGGGCTTGTGTGATTGATTTCAAGTAATTGGAATGATCACTTACCTCTCATAGAGTTTGCTTACAACAATAGTTATCACTTTAGCATCCAAATGGCTCCTTATGAGGCTCTTTATGGGAGAAGGGGCAAATCTCCTATTAGATGGTTCAAAGTTGGTAAAGATGGGTTGATAGGACCAGACTTAGTTCATCAAGCTATGGAGAAAGTGAAGGTTATTCAAGAGAGGCTGAAAACAACAAAGAGTCGTCAGAAATCCTACATTGATGTTAGGAGAAGAGACTTAGAGTTTGAAGTAGATGATTGAGTTTACTTAAAAGTTTCAACTATGAAGGGTGTTATGAGGTTTGGTAAGGAAGGGGAATCTTAGTCCCCGGTATATTGGTGCTTACAAGATATCCAAGAGGATTGGTAATGTAGCTTATGAGTTGGAGCTACCGCAAGAGTTAGCAGCGTTCATCCAGTGTTTCACATTTCTATATTGAAAAAGTGTATAGGAGATACTTCACTCATTATACCTACTGAAGATATTGGTATTAAAGATAACTTGTCTTATGAGGAGATTCCTATTTAGATTATAGATCGTCAGGTTCGCAAGTTAAGAACAAAGGAGGTAGCTTCAGTCAAGGTCTTATGGAGGAATCAATTTGTTAAAGAAGCTACTTGGAAGGCTGAGGAAGATATGAAGAAGATATACCCACATTTCTTTGAGTCCGGAGAAATCCCAGATCAAGGTACTAATTCTTTTCTTAGTACTCTTTAATTGATATACTGAATGTGATAGATTTGCATGTTGGGTGTTTAAGCTGGGTGTTAGATATTACTACCCTTAGTCTACTTAGAGTAATCTCATTCGAGGATGAATGTTCCCAAACGGGAGATATTGTAACACCTCAATATTTGAAAGAACTAAATTGGAAATAGCAAAATCTGATTTTTTGCAAGTTAAGCTTAAGATATGAGTTTTGGGTCAACTTCAAATGGCCATAACTTTTAGTACATAATGATTTAGGTGGGCTATGAGGTATAAAATAAAATGTCTTGAAATCCTCTTTCCAACGCCACCGAGTTTGCTAATATTTGAGCTCGTATGAGGGAATTATGACTGTTTGAAGTCGGGTTGTTTAGTTAAGGAAATTTATTGGATTTAAGAGGGTTATTTTAGTATTTTCCTTACCCAATCAGTTTAATTCATTTTTAGTAATTAATTAGTGGTAGAAACTAATTTGGTTCAGTTTACGCACTCATAATTCACGCTAGAGTTTTGTAAAAAAGGTTCAAGAGGAGAAACAAGGAGAAAGGTCAAGATTTCGTCAAGTTCTTGAGATTTCAATGCGGATTTCGCCAAGGGTTTGATCCCTAACAGGTATGTGAGTTCACATAGCGTTGAGTTCTTTCACCCACGCGCCTATCATGTTAAATTCAACGTAATTTTGTCCTAAAAAGTTGAAGGTTTGATGTTCTTTAGTTGTGTTCTTGAATTTGCTTTCGTTCTTGAATTAGGATTTGATTGATGAATTTATTGAGATAATCGTATCGATTTTAAGAATTTTTTGTGTGTTGATTATTGGGTACGTGTATTGGGTAACTGAATCTAAAGAGAAATTGAGAAAAAGAATCGATTTTAGTCAAATTAAGATCAGAAAATTAGTTGATTTTTTTTTCTGGAATTGATTGGGGGAGAGGTGGCGCGGCGCGCCACTGATGCATCAGAAGGGCTGGCGTGGGACGATAGCAGTGCACTAAAAAGGAGTCTATGAATTAGGGGCTGGCGCCCTGCGCCACGGTCGCCTGCCCCTAGCCATTTTCCATCGTTTATCCCGTCTGAGTCCTTCTAAAGTGTACTAACACTTCCTACCGATTCTAACTACTCTAAATTACTTCTAAACATCTAGAAATCATCAATAAACATGAATAATAACCTTAAATCCATAAATTTAAATTTCAGGGTAGAGCTAAGAGTCAAGTCTTGAGAGTTCTTCGAGTGTTTTCAAAAAGTCTTTTGCAATTGTTTTAAACTTGTTTTAAGACTTTAGCATTGAGTTGAGTAAGAGTAAGAGTGAAGTTTATTTTCTTTAAAATGATATATGGGAACTAAGTATTCCTAAGAGTAGATGTTTTCACATTTAAACAAGAAAGGAAACATCGTTTTCCAAGAGAGCTTCTGAGCTAGTTTTGATCATCATCTCTTTTTAGAGAAAGATTTTGAGTAATAATCTCAAACCACAGAGAATTGATGTTTTTAAACATATGAGCTAGTTATATTTTGGGAGTAGTATTGAGCACTGATATGGGGACGAGTTCAGATAACTAAAAGTCCCCATAAACCGTGTAGCCAACATGGGTAGAAAGGGTCATACTTTTTAGACGATTCCTTAATGCTTTTAGCATAGACTAGTGGATCCACTTAGTAGTAGGTTCTATACCCCAAAAAAGTATAGGACGGCCCTGGCAGCGTGAGGTAAGACATTGTATCATCACATAGCTCATAGTGATGGTTGTCAGTTAGAGAATCTCCCATAGAGTTACTTGTATTTTCATATACAAAACTAAGTTACTATTGTTTTTTCAATACATTGAGTTATGATCTATATGTTTCAAAGCTTTTGTTTATACCTCATCCTTATTACTGCTTTATATTAAAATGAGTTGAGTTGAGTTGAGACAAGATTAGTTTCTTCAGTTCCATTTCAATCTTATGTCTTGTTTTAGAATTCCCCTCACATGCTCGTACATTCAATGTACTGACGCCATTTGTCCTGCATCATTTTATGATGCATATACAGGTAACCAGGATCAACATCCAGCGCTTCATTAATCCAATTGGGCTTCAGAGTTTTTGGTGAGCCTCCATGATTCTGGAGGATCCCTTTTTATTATGATTTGTCATTTCAGCTTTGTTAGGATGATCGAGGGTCGTGTCCCGACATCCCTCATAATATTAAAGTTTTCATAGATATTTAGACATCATTAGTTCATTAGTCTTTTATGTGCCGTGAAATCTTGGCACATTTGATTCTCAAAACTAAGGATTAATACTAGAATCGAGTGTATTTTTGTAAGATTTAATGTGTTTGATGGATGTTTAGACAGGTTCTCACTTGTGTGGGAAAATGGAAAAAGAAGCAGAAATATGAGTGGTCTGAAGAAAACACCACGGAGGCCAGTACGAGCTGTGGTCATCCTGACGGGCCGTCATAATACCCGTGATACTGAAGCAGTGAACCTGGAAATTATGATGCTGATAACTAAACTCCAAGTAAAGACCACGGAGCCCTGGACAGGACGTGGTCCTTTTTACGACCCGTGGTGATGATCGTGATAGATTTCCAGTGGGAAGGCCTTGAGGAGTTGAACTATGAGGTTACCAAGTGAAGACCACGGACACCCAGACGGACCGTGGTCTCTATAACGGTCCGTGGTGTTTCCCATGGTGAATTTCCAGTGTACAAGCATTAATTAGAGGTGTTTTGAAAATACCAAGTGATGACCAAGGAGGGTTTCACTGACCGTGAAGCCCTTGATGGGTCGTTGTGTTACCCGTTGTAAGTCCTGATATTTCAGTCCTACTTCGAGTAGGACTTTTTTTAAACTGACTATTTGAATTAATTAGTTTGTAATTTTTGGATTATCTCGTCATATCTGGAATGAGCGACTAGTTTCTAAATATTTTTGACTTTGGTTTTTGATCGATTAACATTGAAATTGAGAATTAAAGTTGCATTGGTTTTTGAATAGCGATTGTTCTTTGAATCTGCAAATCGTTGTAAGTGATTTCTCTTAATGTAGCTATTACTTATCTTTGTTTATTTGATTGAAAATATGAGTGGCTAAATACCACAACTAGGGTTGTGGGAACTATGACTGTAATCTAAGTGTGGATTCGTAAAACGAGCAAAATGTGATTCATATTTGCAATACATAACTCATCTTTTATTATTCATGTATTCTAATTAGTGCACACATTAGATGTAGCTAGTATCTATCAATTTTTCGAGAGAAAAGTGATAGTTGGGAAAAATCTAAGTTAATCTGATGAATGGAGTCAAAGTTCGAGTTCGAGAGAACATAACTTTAACATCATTATATGCAAAAGTAAAACCAATTAACCCTCTAGGACCGAGAAGACTTGGGTGGAAGTTATCTAACTAGACTGAGAAGTGTTAGATATATCTAACTTGCCTTTAATTTGCAAAGAATGAATTGCCTGAAACTCATTTACGAACAAACACTAGATGCAACGTCATGGAAAACACAACCCTGGTTTCATTCATTTATCAATACAACCTTGAAATCAATACTATATTAATTGTTAATCTAGATTTTGTTTAACAATATTGGTTACTTGAACTTTACAACTAAACTCATTTTACCTTCCACAATTACTTTCTCGAGGAAATAATAACAACATTTGGATAAACGCGACTACGAAATCATTTCTGTAAAGAAATTCTCTTTGGGATCTACCTCAACTCACGTTGAGTTCTATAAATTTACTTCGACCGTTTATACTTCTTAATTGAAGTGTAAGTTTGGACGTATCAGTCTTGTTCATTTTAGTTATTTTATTATAAGACTTGAGTTGCCTCATTGGCCAGTTGAATGTTTTCTTTATAACATTCTAAATTTATTTCACGAGCTTATCTTTGTTGAGTAAAGTCTTCCGCTGAGTAGTAAACCAGGCCAAAGGTTCGCTTGGGGCCAACAATGGTTCTCGAGTGCCAGTCGCGTCCAGAGTGTAGGCTCGGGGCGTGACAATACAAAAGTAATTGTATGCATCAGATTAATAAGTTATGATCAATTTTTCTCTCAATTGGTTTATGGTCAAGGACCAAATATTTTTATTTTATATTTTTTATGTGTTGTATATGATTAATAAATATACCATAATGCACAAAGATAGACTCTCCAAAATATATTGAGATATATGTTAGTTTGTCTAACTTAATGGGGAGATAAGAAACAATACATGCACGAGTTGTAAATGTCCTACTGAATGTCCCTAAGGGATAGAGTCTACGACATGTATGAAGCATGATAGACTAATCGCTTCTAAATAAAAAAAATCCTTGAAAAAGGGGAAAGATCAAAGAATTAAAATGATCATAATAAGGAGGCAATGTGGTCTTATAAAGCCTACGACATAACATTTCCTGAAACCTCATAAGAGAGGTACGTACCTGAAAATAATGAAGTGATGAGATCTCAATAAGTTATGTCATATTTTGAACCGATACAAATTATATATTGTTAATGATATCTTTGATAAAATAATGCTCAATATTGTAAAAGATTATGATGATATGATCTACGTCTAATAAAACATCCTAACATAGAAACAATTATCAATTGAAAAATGGAATGATGTATCTTGTTAAGCATAAAACTTATTTGACTTGTAATCTAGACACTAGAATATTTTATACATTTAATATTGAATGTTGTCATTGACAAAATTGATACGAAAATATTCGATGGATTCAAAATGCATGAATCATATGTAAGTTTTTGGAAAACTTGTTTATAATCCTCACATGGATTAAATCAATCAAGAATCTTTTGTATTGTTATACAAGCTGATAACTTGAAGTGGAACTCTTGAAGAGTTTTCAAAAGGCAATAGATTATTTTCTTCAATAAGGTGATCAAGTGAGGAACTTGGGGAATTTTTTGATCTTGAAGGATGATTCACAAAAGGAGATAGAAGGAAGAGCATTTCGTCAAAGCTTTTCTACACACATGAGCTCCCAAGAATGGTGATATCAGCATGCAACAAATTTGTTCAACTGATACTATGATTGACCTATTTGCCAAGTCTCTACCAGCTACATTTTTCTAGAAGATGGTGCACAAGTTTAGAATGAGAAGATTCAAGTTTTTAGACTGATTTTCACATTAGGGGGAGTTAATACGCGATGTACTATTTTACCCTCACAACGGTTTTTCCCATTGGGGTTTTTTTGTTAGGTTTTTAATGAGGCATCTATAATGCGTATTATTAGATATGTGTACTCTTTTTCCTTCACTATATTTTTTTCTCACTGGGTTTTATCTAGTAGGATTTAACAAGGCATATTTATAATCTTTCAAATAGACATCCAAGGGGGATTGCTATAAACATATTTGTATTATTGTGAATGTCTATTATGTGAAGTCCGGTAGAGAAAACTTAGGAATTCTACTTGGGGACCAAGTCAGATTTCGTTTATAAATAAAGGGGTTTCCTTCATGTAAATCAGATTTCTGAATCCCTAAATATCTCTTCAAGAGAATTAATAAGTCCTCTCTTCTCCCTACTTTCTTCTCATTGATTTTATATCGTTTCATAACAATTAAACATTAAATTAATTATTTATTATTCTTTATCCACAAATACAAAGTTAAAGGTAATATAAAAATTAAAAGGAGTCTCAAATAATAT
>JAJOOO010013535.1:0-25821 GCA_029582685.1 Solanum piurae | reverse complement strand
TAGTTATGTTTCTAGGCTTAAACTGACTAAAATCTCATTATTTAGGGTTTAAACGACGTATCTTAGGGGTTAAACGAAATAGGAAAAGACCAAAAGACTCTTGACTTAATTGCTGTCGGAGTGACCGACGGATTGGAGTGACGGGCCGTCAATCAATCGACGGTCCGTCGATTGGGTCCGTCGGTCAGGTCTGCTCGACATGGCTTCACTAAAATGAGCATAACTTTTTACTCGGAGGTCAGAATTTAGTAAACTCAGTGGAGTTGGAAAGAAGATTCAATTATCTATCATATCATAGGTAATGGGACACATAATTACTTATGTGCTAAAATTTATGACCATCTGAAGTTGACCCATCAACAATTTTCAGTTAACTGGTTGCTGACCCTCATCTACGGTTAGGCCTACGGACCGTGCATCGAATGACGGTCCGTGCTGGTCGACCGTAGTTCATGTCAAAGGCTGGGTAAAGGAGTCTTGGTGCACGGACACAGACCACGGACCGTGGTCTGACCTACGGACCGTGGTCTGACCTACAGACCGTGGGTCTGTCCGTGGGTCGAGACATAGCCAATTTTCCCGAGCTGGGTTGGGGACAGGGTTGCAGTGGTGAACAACGGACCACTAGCACGGGCCGTGGTTTGACCTATGGTCCGTGGATGGCTGCCGTAAGTTGCATCTGCAACATCTCAAAATCTGCATTTTGGTCTATCTAGGATACAGGTGTTACAACTGATAAGCTTTGCCGACTCTTTCGGTGAGTCTCCGATATCATTCGGCGATCTAGAGTTAGTCTGCTGAAAAGCTAGAGTGCACAGAGATCCAGAGGAGTTGACAGGGGTAAAACGAGACTTTGGGTGAGTCACCGGAAGTCTTTGGCGACCTTTAACTTCTCGCCGAAAGTTACAGAATTAACATCACATTTATCATTAAATTAAAGGCGAGATGGGGATGTTAGGTTAACCGCCGAGTGTTTCGGCGAGCTCGACCCAGCTTGCCAAACGGTTCAACGTACCTATTTTCAACCCATCTTCTCGAATTCAACCCTGTAACCGCTGAAGACAAAATCAAAATATGCACTAGTACCATCAAGGTGTGACTCATAGCACCCAAACACAACTCTTCAAATTTTAATCCAGATTAAGATATACAATCACTGGAATTCAACAGTCACAACTACTTGAGCAAGACTGTCAAATTTAAGCATGCGGGTAAACAATCTAATCCTATACAGAAGGGTTAAAATATTTTCAACAAGATCTGGCGATTGCAATTGAGCATAAATTTTTATAAAATAAATTTGGGCATAGAAAACCGACCTTTTGTGTTGACTACGAAACGATTGAAATGCTAGGCGACAAGGTAATCCAATTCTGAGCACAAATCAACCAACCAACATACAATATAGATGTAGAGATATAAAAGTAGAGGTGCATGTGTGAGTTTGAAGAATCAATAGTGAGGGAGCTTTAAGGAGTTTAAGCAATTTAAACCTTTGATTTTAAAGACGATCCATTTTTCACTTATTCGGCGACATTAGTCATGATTGCCGAATCATTTGGCGATGCGCTGAATCGTCACTTACCTCGCCGAGTTTTACAGAACTCCTAGTCAATATTGGGAATCCAAACGGCAGTAAGGATTAGGATCGCCAGACAGGTTGGCGATTCGCCAACAATTTCCTGGGCTCACCAAGTTTTATAGGTTCTAGCTTAAAGTTTCCTTGAGCTCAACAGTGGACTGGATCGGGGTCGCCGACATCTTTGGCGAATCGCCAAATGAAGCTTTTTGTTCGCTAAACTCCTCCTTTCCTAAAACTTGCCATGCTTTTGCCTGCACAACCAACACACCATTTTTTTTAAAACGATTTTAAAACAATAAAAAGGGTTTTGGGTAGCCTCCCAAACAACGCCTTAGTTAACGTCGTGGCACGACGCAAGTTAACGTCTAGTCCTCATTCTTAGAGTCGTCCATGGTGTAACTAGGGGAGTCCTCGACAAATGGTGGATATCGACATGATATTAACTGATTTATCTGGGTATCTTG
Organism: Solanum piurae; assembly: GCA_029582685.1. Taxonomy (NCBI): domain Eukaryota; kingdom Viridiplantae; phylum Streptophyta; class Magnoliopsida; order Solanales; family Solanaceae; genus Solanum; species Solanum piurae. Next base: position 23,775 of record JAJOOO010013535.1, on the reverse strand, counting down.
TAGCTAAATTGTCATGGAGTTAGAGGTTATTGCTTGATTCAGCCTGTCAATGTTCTCTTTCATCTCATTCAACATCTTGTCTTGTTCTTCAATTTTTTGTTGAATGAATGAAAGGAATTCGTCATCTTGTATGGCCTCCTTCTTGTTCCATTTTGTACACTCTCGAAGGGGGAAGTGCTTGTCATTTTTCAAGTCCTGTTCTTCCAACTCCATGACTCTTTTGGATGAAAAATCCAACTGAGCTAGCATTTCATCCCACTCTTGTTTTTTTTTGGTCTCCTTGTTAGCTTCAACCATGCCATCTAGGAGTTTGGCTACGACTTCATAAGGCTAGTGTAGCATACCAACCGCGAAAAGTTGATCAACATTACTTCTATTATTGGGTCCAAGACCTCGATAGACACTTTCTAGTAGCACCTTGTTGGTCATCCCATGAGTGGGGCATGGCAGCAACATTGCCTGAAACTTCAGCCACATTTCCTGAAGGGTTTCATCTCCTACTTGTTTGAACGTTAGGAGGTTGTCCCTAAGGTTCAACAGTTTCAAGAAGGGGTGATCTGTTTGATACCCATAATGATCCTTCATATCCATTTTTCTTCTTCAATACACAAACAAGAAACACAAAACAAAACTAAAAATTAAGTGAACTACAACTAAGAAGAACAAAATATTTACTTAACTACAAATTCTCAAATAACACCACTCCCCGGCAGCGGCGCCATTTTGATGTTGGCGTAATCAAGACACAACTTCCAATGCAAGTGTCACGATCGTACAATAGTAAAGTAACCCAACCAAGGGTTGGGGTCGAGTCCCAAGGGAGTGGGCTTGAGAATTAATAGAAAAATCAAATTTAGTTCTAATTAGTCATAGCTAGAAACATTTTCGAATATAAACATGTTAAATCTAAGGGGTGACGCAAGCGTTAATTATCAATGGGGGTTTGTCACAAGTAAACAAAAACATCAAAAATGCAAAGAGTACTAATCAAGGAGATGGGGTTCTTGGGATGTGATAGGAATACGGGATAAACTAAACTATTGGGTACTTGCTTTTGATAATAAATCTGTTGAATATTTGTGACTAGGCTAGAATATAGTGGGGGTAAATTCTCTCTCGAGTAACTTGCCCCGAATCAACTCGGTTTCTCTCGAGCACCAATTTGCCACATGAAGAACAACCCCGCCTTAGCCCACTCACTCTCTCGAGCTAAGTGTGTGGGAGAGGGACTAGGGTTCACTTTCTCGAGTTGAACCTCATGTCGACCTAATCCCACCGGCCATTAATTTAGTAGTCTTAGTTTTACAACTTCTCTCTCGAGCAAGTCGAAAACACAAAGGTGAAATCGTATTTGCAACTACAATTTCATTAAGTTCCACCACAACTACTAAACGAAATCACATCTAAACAATAAATAAATCATCAACAAGCAAGACACAACAGATAATCTAACCCATATTCACAAAATGACACCCCAAGAATTGGGGTTTTAGCTAGACATGTAAAAGAGATAGAAATTTATACCACTATGTGTTTGCATTCAAATGGGTATGAAGATTTAAGTCTCAAAACAAGCCCAGAGTGAAGAATCCACAAGACCCAAGTCCAAATTCTTGGAGTTGAAACCCTTTGAATCTTCAAGTTCTTCAAAACCCTCTCCAAACTTAGAACTCAAAAGTTTATGTTAAAAATTATATATTAAAAATATGATATTAAGCTACAACTCTCAACGAGTATTTATAGTTTTCAAAAATCTATGCTGCAGTGGATCAGTCGACCCCGTTAGTCGAGATCGTCGATTAACTCAGCGATCTGCCCTTTGGTAGGTTTCATCGCTGTCTTCCCCTATTCTTCAGGATCGTCGTGTTTTGGATCATTGGGCGACGTAGTACTACTTTGTGGAACTGCTCAGCGACACGCCGACTGCTCCTTTTCACTGCCGATTTGATCTTTTCCTTCAGGGTTCAGTACACTGGAATAAAAGCCGAGGATAACACCTTTTGGCGACTCGCTGAACGGGTTCGGCGATTCTCAGATCTTCATTTCTTGTTTCTTTTAGCTGCCTTTGTTCCTTTTTGCTAAGTAGTGTCCATGCTTTTCCTCAAACTCCAAATACCTGAAACTTAGGGGTTTTTATCAAATATTGAGACAAAATATGCATTTGAGGACACTAATTCTATCAAAATATAGCCCTAAATGAGTCCAATTTGTGGACTCATCACACATCTACATGCACCTCATACAAATAATGTCTCCATATCTTTAAGGTAAAAACCACTGCCGCCAATTCAAGATCATGGGTCGGATAATTCTTTTCATGGATCTTTAGTTGCCTCGAAGTATAGGCAATAACCTTTCCATTTTGCATAAGCACACACCCCAACCCAACTCTCGAGGCATCACAATATACCAGAAAAACCATATGTACCCTCGGGTAAGGTCAAAACTGGAGCGAAGATAAGTCTATCTTTCAACTCTTGGAAACTTTTTACACAAGAATCCGACCATATAAACTTGGCCTTCTTTTGAGTCAAAGCCGTTAATGGGGAAGAAATGGAGGAAAACCCCTCATCAAACCTTTTATAATAACTGGCCAAAACCAAGAAGATCCTAGTGTGTGTCGGTGATAGAGGTCTAGGTCAAATCTTGATCGCATTCGTCTTAACAAGATCCACCTCAATACCCTTTCTTGACACAATGTGGCCTTGAAAAGCCATGGACCTTAACCAAAATTCATTTTTGCTAAACTTTGCATACATTTATTGGTCCTTAAGGATTTGCAATACAATCCTCAAATGATCAATATGCTCATTCTCACTTCTTGAATAGATCAAAATATCATCTATGAACACAATTACAAACATATCAAGGTATTGTCTACACACCCTATTCATCAAGTCCATAAACGCCATAAGGGCATTAATCAACCCAAACGACATGACCAAGAACTCATAATGACCATATTGGGTTCTAAAAGCCATTTTTAGAATATCTTCCTCCTTCACCCTCAAATGGTGATAACCCAATCGGAGATCAATTTTAGAGAAATAACTTGCCCCTTGTAGTTGATCAAATAAGTCATCTATCCTCAAAAGAGGATACTTGTTCTTTATGGTCACTTTATTCAATTGGTGGTAATCAATACACATACGGAGTGAACCATCTTTCTTCTTAACAAATAACACCGGAGCACCTCATGGAGAGATACTCGGTCGGATGAAACCCTTATCCAATAAATCCTTTAACTGTTCCTTAAACTCATTAAGTTCCATCAGAGCCATCCTATAAGGAGGAATAGAAATAGGTTGGGTATCAGGGAGAAGGTCAATCCCAAAGTCTATTTCCCTTTCGGGAGGAATACCAGGCAAATCTTTGGGAAAAACTTCCAAGAACTCTTTTACCACTGGAACCGACTCAAGAGTAGGAGTTTCAGACTCCACATCCCTCACCGTCACTATATGGTAGGCATAACCCGTCGAAATCATTTTCCTAGCCTTTAGTGAAGAAACAAATTGACCTATAGGCATAGAATTTCCCCCATTCCACTCGAGAATAGGATCATTTGGGAATTGGAATTTAACTACCCGAGTTCTACAATCGATAGAGGCATAACACAAATGCAACCAATCCATGCCCAAAATAATGTCAAAGTCAATCATGTAAAGTTCCACCAAATCTATTAGAGTGAGACTCTATGGGATAAAGAAATGGGACATCTCCTATAGACTATTTGAGCCACCACAAAATCACCAACGGGGGTAGAAATATAAAAAGGTTCTAACAACACTTTGGGAGTACATCAAACCTCATAGCTATAAAAGGAGTCACAAATGACAAATTCGCACCCGGATCAAGTAAAGAATACACATCTATATGAAAAACTTTTAACATACCCATCACCACATCCTGGGATCTCTCTTGATCACCTCTAGTTTGGAGAGCATAAAAACAATTTTGCTTAGGAGCATTTCCACTTGAGCCATTTGGACCGGATGAAGGGTAGAGTTGAGCCTTACGACGAGTATCTCCATCAGTTTTAGTAACCGAAGGGTAACCCCTTATCTTTTGATCCATTTTACGACACCCAAAACAAGCATTAGAGCCCGCTAGACACTTTCCTTCATGTTTTTTCCTACACTTAGCACAAGTAGGCATCAGAGGCCTATTACCATCTCCTTGCGGTTTTGGGTTAGACACCCTCTCATTTCTTGGCCTCGAAGGAGCACTTGTAGAACCTTGCCCAGAGAACATTTGCCGGAATCTAAAACAACCCGTCCACCGGACCTAGCATAAGAATAGTTTCCATCATCCACTCTAGCCCTTTTTACCTCCATAGATCTCTCCTTGAGCCTTTCTTCCTCAATTTTTTGTGCATGAACCATAAGGTGAGAAATGTCCATGTCATCAACAAGCATAGCAGTGCGGCACTCTTTGACAACCAAGTTAGACACTCCCGACACAAACTTACTCATCTTGGCCCCATGATCCGCCACAATGGAAGGAGCATACTTGGATAGTAAAGTGAACCTCAAGGTGTATTCCCTTACGCTCATATTTCCTTGCCTAAGGTTGATGACCTCAAGTACCTTGGCCTCTCTCATCTCTAGAGGGAAGAATCGGTCAAGTAAAACACTTTTGAATCTTTCCCATTCTATGGGACCCGCTTCCACCGACTTTGACTCTTTCCATTGATTAAACCAAATCTGAGCAACCCCTTTGAGTTGGTAAGCGGCTAGTTCCACATTCTCTACCGAAGTCACAACCATTATAGAAAGTACCTTATAGACCTCGTCGATAAACTCTTAAGGGTCTTCCTCAAGTTTGGAGCCATAAAATTAGGGAGAATTCATTCTTGTGAAATCTCTCACTCTTGCCGCCGTTGTACCCAAATTTGGGTTCACGGGGGTTACCAATATTTGATACGCTCAAATTACACCTCCCTAAAGACGCATAAGCGATCATTATCAAGTAAAGAACCCAACTTGTAGGTTGGGGTTGATCCCACGAGGAATATGGTTTAGACTTTACTTTAACCAACAATTATATTTAATTAGTCAAATTACTTCCAGAAACAAGTAATTAAAAAGGGGGGGGGGGTTTGTGAAACAAATTGTAAGAATTCAATAAATAATCTGTAATCAAAAGTCAGTTTCGGTTGTTATCAAGATGAGAGAAATAACTAGGGTGTACGTGTTCCCCACAAGCTCATAACACAGTAATCATAGTAATAGCAATCCTTTCCTAGTGTACCACATGCAAAGTGTAAGTTAGGTATCTCTAAATCCTTGGTCCGGTTACGTGTGTATAATTTGCTAACCCTTACCTTTACCTCATATTAGACATCATAATCGATGTTTGTCTTAGTTATTACTTCGCACCAATCGATACTAGCCTATTAGATAGTATCACACTAAATCTATGTTGATAATTCTTTTCTTGTTGATTACCTCCTTGGTCCGGCAAGTAGCAACAAGGCGAGTTCTAACGCCTGCACTCGCTAAAAAGACTTCTAAACGAAAGAATTATCAATGCATACAAAATACTATTCAAGAATTGCTTATTTACTATGCATACTTTGTTAATCGCTCATGGTTCCCACAACCCTAGTTGTGGGGTTTAGTTACCCATAATCATATGAACACAATTCATTGTTTTAGATAAAAGAATTATGAACTTACGTAAGAAGAATAATAAACCCAGAAATTCAACTTGAATTGCAACCCCAAAATCTTCAAAACGAACTTAGGAAAATTAAGAATTGCTAAAGTTGCAAGTTAATCTCCCAAGTCAACAACTAGAATAAAAATAATAATGTCTAACCTCCAAAAATGAGGTTTACATGCCCTATTTATAGAAAACAAGTCCTAAATAAAAAAGGGAACAAAATAAGTAAAGTTTGTTATAGGCATGCGCCTTCATTCCATGAGACTGACTCACGGAATATTTCAGCTTCCAAAAATCAACTTCTCTGAAGCAAACGACAGAACTGCAGTACGGACGGTAGATCAATCTACGGTCCGTCAATCCCTCTCCATAGCTCCATACTTAGAATCTTCAAAAATCAGGTACTAAAACCCTCGCAGTATCAATCTACGGATCAACAGTACGGTCCGTAGATCAATCTACGGACCGTCAATGGGCATCGTGGTTCCACACTTGGTCAGATTTGCCTTTCATGCCTTGGCTGCTGATCTACGACTACCATCTACGGAGCGTCAATGGACCTACGGTCCGTAGATCACCTCCGTAGATGCCCTTTTCTGCATTTCTTTTAGCTATCTCTTTAATTCCGCGCCTGAACATCTTTCCTGCAAAATATTATAAAAACACATAAAAACCAATACAAAAGGGCCCTAGACACACACAACCTGTAAGTGAAATGTATTAGAAATACCGTAGACTCACGGTATATCATTTACAACCTCTCTATTGGCTTGAGCCGCCATGACTTGAGCCAACACTTGGAATGCCGACCTGAACTCCGCATTAGTGACATTCTCATTTAACGGGTCAATCAGAGCTTGAGGACGAGTTTGGGGAGGAACCTGAGGAGGATCCTCTTGCTCAACATCGCCTTCCTCCAACTTTTTAGCATTAGCCCTTCTAGTAGTCATTTCCTGAAAACCATAGGGGCATGGATTAGGAGAAATATTTATAGAGTTAAACTCCATGTCACGACTTAGAGAAGTGAAGAAGTGAAGTTTCCTAAAAATATAATAGCCTCTCATTCATAAATGTGGCGTGCTTCACCCTTATGAACAAGACTCTACTAAACGTGAACCATTCTAGACCTTGTGCTCTGATTACCAAGTTTGGGGTACCCCTAGATGTAGCAAGGCGTATAAGACCCCGAAAGTCCTCATACAAGCCACTTAGAATATCATAATATAAAGTAATAGAAAAGGTGCAGAAATTTAAAACTTTTCAATACAATTAAAATCTTTTGTAAAATGAGCGAAAGTCTAACATGACATTGTCTCAACCCATCTAAACATAAGAAAATAGAAATCTTGGGACGCAGCCCATACAATAGTCTCAAACGTAAGAGAAAGACATAAAAGAGATAGGGTGATCCAATCCTCAAATATAATGAGGACTCACCAAAGCTTCACTTCACGATCCTCTAGAAACCTAGCCACAAGTGTTTGAATCAGGAACGCCGGACCCTACATTTGATAAAAATGTAGGCAAGCGTATGCGTTAGTACAATCAAGTACTGAATATTATGGCTAGCATAAACAACATGAACATAAGTGGTAGTCAGCATAAGACATAAGGCATAAGCATAATCAAGACATAATAATCATCATAATGAAAGAGGAATACCCCCTTAAGTAACCTCACTTAAGCTTAGCCAAGACATAGGTCATCCACCTCTGGTCAAGCTTACATCATGGAAGGCATATTGATTAATAGCGTTTCAAAGACACTTCATCCAATTCTAAGCATCAACAATCATTAATCAGTATAAAACCCAACTAAGTGAGTTGGGGTCGAATCCCACAGGAAGCGGTATGTGTTTCAGATTAAATTGAGAAGTATAAATGCGGTCAAATCAATCATAGGAATAAAAATTATCGAATAAAGGCATCATTCAAATCAGGGGGTGACACGAATGTCAAATGAGGAGGTTTTGGTTTTTATTAACAACTACAAACATCAGTCACAAACAATATGAATTAATAATAACGAGATAGGTTCTTGGGATGTGATCGATTATAGGCTAATATAGACATATGGGTAATTGCAGCTATTAGTAAATAGCTAGATATTAGTGAGTAGACTAAGTTATAAGGGAGCTAATTTTCTCTCGAACAATTTACTCCGAATCAAGTTGATTTCTCTCGAACATCAACAAGCATGCAAAATAAGAGCAGCCCACACCTTAATCTATTCACTCTCTCGAGCTGAATGTGTGGGATTGAGTTTAGGATTCACTCTCTCGAGCTAAACCCAGGTCAACCCAATACCCACAAACCATCAATCAATAATTTTAGTTTTGAAACCTCTCTCTCGAGCAAGCCAAGAACACAAACATAGAAATGCATTTGTAACTACAATCCTTAGGTTAGACCAGAATAAATGATTGAATTCACTTTTAAATAGCATTTAAACTAACAATTAGCAATACCCATAAGCTAAATCAGCCCATAATCACATAATCACACCCCAAGAATTGGGGTTTTAGCTAGACATCATAAAAAGGTAAAAATCCTTACCAAATTGATTATCCATCAACTGGTAAGAGTGATTTCGTCTTTAAATTGCATCAATTTGAAGATTCTCAAAGAACCACTTCCAAATTCTCAAAAGTGAATTTTTTCAATCCTTCAAAGTTAAGTAAAAAACTAGAGAAAATTGTGTCCAGATGCTTAAAATTTAATAAAAAATTGTCCTAAAGAGTATTGGATACTAAACTAAATGTTCTAAAACGTACTTATAGGCACCAAAAATGTGCTGCGAAGAGTCAATTGGCAAAGTAAGTCGGGCTCGCCGAACCACTCGGTGAGTCACCCTTTGGTGTCTTCCATCGCCCTTTTGCCTTGGTATCCAGCATCCTCAAGGTCTGTACCTTTGCGCGATCTATCTTGCCTTTGAAAAATCACTCGACGATCCGTCGACTGCTCCTTTTCATCGCCAAATTTGTTCTTTCCTTTAGGGCTTGGCACACTGGAACTTTAGGTGTTCTGATAAGCCACTCGGCGTGTCACCGAGTGCTCTTGGTGATCCTCAGGCTCGCCCATCTTCATCTCTTCAGCCTGTTTTGTTCCTTTTTTTGCCTGTTAGTGTCCTTGCTTTGTTCCTCAATCCATATTCCTAAAAATCAAGGATTTAACATTAGTTATTGGCACAAAATAAGCATTTCAAGACACTAAATCTATATAAACAAAGCCCTAAATGAGTCCAAATCTTGGACTCATCATTACCCCGAATATTTAGTTTTGCTTGTCCTCAAGTAAAACTCAAGTTCAGTAGCTCAAAAAGTATGTTTCAAACAGTGCTACAAAAGACTTAATCATGAATGCTCACAACAAGGCTCAACTTACTCATGCAAGGATCAATTGTGCACTCAAAGATTCAAGTTGTGACTCACCATTATCAAAGGTTCTCAAGTTTACAATACTTGCTTCAAATGCAAGTTCAAGATCAATAAAGTTACTCAAATGCCCTCACAACAAAGATGATTTTATATTCACAAAAAAAATTTCAACAATTTATAGCTCCGAAATCGCATATAACTCTCGCTCTCACAAAGATGAACACATGCATGACTTCACCCATAGGTTTGTCCTTATTTTCCCATCAACATTCGTTTCAGCTCACTCAAAATCAAAAAGATCTTCTCAAGGCTTGTAACGGGGCTTAGTGTAAAGGTATTGTCATTTAGGCTCAATTGATGCTACTCTCATGAAATGTGGTTTGAACATTAATTTTCTTCCTTTTCTTCATCATTTTTACTCATGCTCAAAATTCACCCCGTTATTCAACTTTAAATGAGTTTCAGGACACCCCATTTCTTTTGCAACTTTCAAAACTTTATTTCTCAACTTCTTCATTTATTTTCATTTTCTTTCTTCTTTTCTTTCTCTCTCTCTTTTATTTTATATGGAGGGGTTCCATATTTTTCAAGACCATGGCTCAAAGGGTAATTCTTCACATTTCTTGATTTACCTTCTCTTTTCACCACACCCCCAACTTAGGCTTTTGGCCTAAGTTAACTATTCAGACAAACCACATTTCATGAGGATTATAGGTGAATAGATAAAGAGAGGTCTCAATTGCATCAAGTTTCTTCCAAGAAAAGGATAAGGCTCAAAGGGGTTCAAGCAAAATTCACACATCTAACAAGGTTGGCCACAAAAAGAGGTATATTGTCAAATTGTTTTACTCTTCAAAATCGTTGCCTAAGATCATTTCAAGAGCTTGCATCACTTAGTCAACCAGAAAAACATGGAAAATTCTAGGTGTCATCACACAAGGTTCACGGTAAGCTCGTCACACAAGACATTGGCACCAATATCAAATGAGACTCCACACTTTTGCTAGTGTGCAATGTTCATTATAAGAGACTCATCCAATAATCGGCTAGTCACAACGAGATGCAAAAAGTTCACACATTGTCTATGCAACTTCATTTGGCTTCATCGTAACCGCACATTCATTTTTGTTCTATTAAGAGCACTATTCAAGTCATCGGTATTCATCATAACCGATACTCAAAATTGCACAAGAACAACCACATTCAAACACAACAAGAGTGGCATAGTTTTTTAGATGTGTCAAAAACCATTTTCATTCATAACAAGGAGCTATAAGCTCAAACATCCACACGATAGAAACTAAAAACACAGTTTAAAACACAAAAACCCAATATATACAAAATATAGTCACAAGCGGTAGGTATGGAAATACCTCACCCCACCACAATAAAAAAGGTAGTTGTCCTCAAATGCAACAAAATAATAAAAAAACAACAAAAATGATAGAGAGGGAGGTAAAGAAAAGTCCTGTCTGCACAGTCGTTCCATCTGTCGGGTGATCAGTGCCCGGGGTAGCATCAACACTAGCTCCACTAAAGCCTGCCATGGACGTCTCTGTTAGTGATGTCTGAATGACCGACTGTACAATCGTCTTCTCTAAATCCGGTAGGTCTTTATAGATGGTCGCCTCCTGAGCATCCAACTGCTCCTTATCCGTCTCCACCTCTGACTCATCAGCTGCCACATCATCCATAGGTACATCTTCGGTGGTTGCTGGAGGCATCTCAGAACTGGCCGGAGCATCCCAATCCTCAGCTGACTCAAAGAGGGAAGTGAGGTCTATGGACTTCAGATAGTCCACATCCTTTCTCAAATCTGAAACTTCATCTTTGAAAGTTGTCACCTCTGAAGTAACCCCATATCCTCTCTCACAGGCCTCTACTCTCGCTAGGAGATCATCAATAGATGTCTGGAGGGGTGTCAAAATAGGTAAGATAGCTCGCTCAATCATCCAAGGCCCCTCGGCCTCGAGCCGGGTAGCCCACACATTGGCAGAATGGGCTAGGGTCCCCATCTTAAGGATCATGTCCTGAGTGATCCTGGTCGGCTGGGAAGCAGCAGAAGAATCAGGAACCTATGAAGAAGTAGAAGCGGATGTACCTGAAGGCCCGGAGGCTGGAGTAGGCAAAGATGCCTCTGCAGGTAAAGAGTCAACATCAACCTCCGGGGATGTATTCACCGGAGCCGCTCTCCTCCTATCAGCATCATCCCGAGTGTACTCGGTCTCTATGCATTGAATATCAGTAAAACATGTAGGAGTGACCTCTATGTCTCTCTTCTTGTCACGAGGAACTCCAGCACGCTGGCATAGCTCTGTAATTAGGACTAGGAAGGGAAGGGACGTATGTCGCTGCTTGGCTCTCATGGCCATTTCCTGCTCAATAATGAATCCCAAATTTATTCTCTTTCGGGATATAAGTGATCCAAGATAGGCTGCCTTTGGATGGCATAGGATGGACTCATTCTGCGAAGGTATGATGGAGCTGGTAATGAACCCAAACTAGAATCGGGCTGCTATGTTCAAATCCTTTTTTTCAATCGGAGCTCCTGCCTCAATCCACCTTGGGGTGGTATCAGAAATAAGGGGGGGGGGGATAACCAGCCTTTTAGGTCATCCAGCATCGACACAGTGGTGTCCAAACTCAGGTAATCAACCTCCAGTCCTCTATCCAAGATAGCGTTGATATGATCGCTGTTTCACCCCACTTCTTTCCCCCGGACCATGAAGGACTTCACTGGTCTGAAGGCACTAGCCTTCTTCTTCCCCTGGGTACTAGGTCACCGTACACTATGTAGAAATCCAAGAGCCATAAAGTAATATAGGGGCCACGAGAATTGGTGAACTGCTCAAACCTGTGGAACCGGAGAGTGTCCCACACATTGGGGTACTTGTCCACCACACCGTCTGTGGAAAACCTCTTTTTTTCAAGGATGGTCCTCAATTCCTCAACCTTTAGCCCGTTGAGAAGCCGGAGTTGAGGACCCTAAACTGGTGACGCTGGAACCACCGTCTGTGCCGGGGCTGGTACTGTATCAACAACAAAGGGGGTAGACTCCGGGGTCCTAGACGGACCTTGACGAACTCTAGAATGAATCTCATCTCACCGGGATTGAAGAGGTTAGTCATCCTCAGGCTCATTGAATGCAGCCTGAGAATCAAATGACTCCCCATCACTGCCGGAGTTGTTCTCCGATATCTCAGTTGTGGGCGCTTTGCCCTTTCCTTTGCCTCCCTTTGGAGGTGCTTGTTTTCCCTTTTTAGATGGAGCAATTGCTCCTTCATTAATCATGATGCGCCGTGCTCATTTGTAGGGCGACATACCACTGGCGTCCAAGTTGGTCCTAGCCATACTGCAAAACATACCGAAAAGAGTTAGAAACGATTCAAGAAAAATGTAGAAAACAAGGTTGCAGAAAGACTCGCCGAACCAATCGGCGAGTCACCGAATCACTTTGGCGAGCCAGATCGGGCACGCCGAAAGGATTGGCCTGAAAATTCCAAGAAAGATAACAGGTCGGCGATAGGCAAGGCCATTTGGCGAATAACCGACACCAATCGGCGAGCTTAGACTAGCCTGCCAAAAGTTACAATATGTTTAAGGGGTTTGGGGCGCAAAAAGGGCTATCAAGGGAGACTTTCGGCGAGTCGTAGAGTGAACTTGGCGAGCTCAGGATTCTCGCCGAAAGTTATAGAACCAAACTCAACCTAAATTTGAAATTAATGGCGATCAAGGGGGACTTTGGCAGACCACCGAGTGGTTTAGGGAGCTCGACCTAGCTCGCCAAACTGCCCAACATGCCAATTTTCGATCCCTCTTCCCAAAATCAGCCCGCAGCCCCCCAAAAATAAAATCAAACAACATACTCAATCAATTAAGCATAGACCCATATGACCCATGCCACCAGAGTACTTTGACTTCCCCAGTTTGGCCAAAATTGGCCATTTGATGACTTTATCCCTTAAGAGTGACGTCAAATTCTCTATCATAGGGCAAAGTACGTCATTTAGCACAATTGGGGTTACTCAGGCTTCACCCGACTAGACCCAACAATAATTTAGCATAACCCAACAAATTTTAATCAATTTTAAGGCACAAAACTTGGGAAATCAATCATTTAAACATTTTAGCATAACTACGATAATATGAGAAGCAAACAAGCACACAATTTACAATTTCAGATAGACCCAACACACATCAATAAAATTTAAACAATTGCATTCGAATTTAACCGCTATTTAAGAATTTGGGGTTCGAAAAACCAACCTTTAAGCCAAAATATGAATTTGTAAAGCTAGGTGGCAATGTATTCCAATTCCAAACACGAGAACAAAGGGAAAAGAGCGATAAAAATTCAAGCATATCAAAAACCTAAAGTGCGGGTGTGATTGTATGAGGCTAAAAGTGAGGGAATATGAAAGAGTTTGAAAGTTTAAACCTTTGGCCTTTTAAAATAGTTCAATTCGCTGCCCTTCAGCGATATTAGTTAGCCTCGCCGAACCACTCGGCGACACGCTGAGTGGTTACTTACCTCACCGAGTTTTACTGGACCTCCAATTAATTTGGGGGTCCAAACGACAGACCAAGTCGGGCTCGCCAACCTGTTCGGCGAGTCGTCGACTTGTCCATGGGACCCGTCGAGTTTTACAGACTCCACTTGATATTTTCTTAAGTCCAACGGTGGTCCAAGTTGGGCTCGCCATCCTCTTCGGCAAGTCGCCGACCGGACTCTTGGCTTGCCAACCTGCATATTTCAAACACATTCCAAACTTCAACCTACACAATCAACACCCATTATTCAAATAAAAACACAAAGCAATAAAAACTTGGGTTGCCTCCCAAGAAGTGCCTTAGTTAATGTCGTGGCACGACACAAGTACCCACTCAAGCTTTGTTCTTAGGGTTTGCCATAGTGTCACTAGGCAACCCCCCTTATTGTCTAGGGTAGAGACGAGACAACATATGACCCATTTGGGTCTTCAATAGCTTAATAGATATGGATTGAGAAGCAGTCATGTATTTAGCATTGAGACATTCTCTTTTATATCTTTCAACACTCTGTCATGTTCTTCGACCTTGTTGAGAATGAGTGAGAGTATCTCTTCTATCTGTCCACCCTCATAATCCTTGGGATTTCTATGATCATGAGGAGGAATGTACCTATCCTTCTTTTTGTACAGTACTTCAAATTCCATGATCTTTTTGGCCAAGAGGTCTAGCTGGGACAACATTTTGGCCAAATTCTAGTCCATCTCTTGCTCCGTGTTGGTCGTGGTCATGCGATCGAGGAGTTCAGATAATATTGCATAGGGTTGTCGTATTAGACCACTCAAAGAAAGTTGGTCAGCCACTCTTCTGTTCTCAGGACCAAGACCTCTATAGAAGCAGTCCAACTACATCTTATCTGGGATTCCATGAGTTGGGTAATACAACAATAGTTTCTTAAATATCAGCCACAACTCATGGATTGTCTCACCCTCCAGTTGCTTGAAATTTAGGATGTTATCCCTAAGAATCATCATCTTTGAAGAAGGGTGGTCCACTTGGGTACAATTGCTACCATATACGCTCATTTCCTCTATTTTAACAAGCAACACAAAACCAAAACTAAAAGTAAGTAGATTCAACTATGACTAACAAGAACACAATTCAACTTCACCAAAAGAATTTCATACAACAGACCTCCCCGGCAGCGACGCCATTTTGATTAATGACGTTTCAAAGACACTTCATCCAATTCTAAGTGTTAACAATCATCAATCAGTATAAAAGCCAACTAAGTGAGTTTGGGTCAAATCCCACTGGGAGCGGTACGTGTTTCAGATTCAACTGGGAAGTATAAATGCGGTCAAATCAGTCATAGGAATAAAAATTATCAAATAAAGACATCATTCAAATAAGGGGGTGACACGAATGTCAAATGGGGGGGGGGGTTGGTTTTGATTATCAACTACAAACAACAGTCACAAACAATACAAATTAACAATAATGAGAGGGATTCTTGGGATGTGATCGATTATAGGCTAATATAGACATATGAGTAATTGCAAGTATTAGTAAATAGCTAGATATTAGTGAGTAGACTAAGCTATAAGGGAGATAATTTATCTGTCGAACAATTTACCCCGAATCAAGTTGATTTCGCTCGAACATTAACAAGCATGCAAAATAAGAGCAGCCCACACCTTAATCCATTCACTCTCTCGAGCTGAATGTGTGGGATTGGGTTTATGATTCACTCTCTCAAGTTGAACCCAGGTCAACCCAATAACCACAGACCATTAATCAATAATTTTAGTTCTAAAATCTCTCTCTTGAGCAAGCCAAGAACACAAACACAGAACTGCATTTGCAACTAAAATCCTTAGGTTAAACAATAATTAATGATTGAACTCACTTTTAAATAGCATTTAAACTAACAATTAGCAATACCCATAAGGTAAATTGGCCCATAATCACATAATTACATAATCACACCCCAATAATTGGGGTTTTAGCTAGACATCATAAAAAGGTAAAACCGTTACCAAATTGATTATCCTTCAACTGGGTAAGAGTGAGTTTGTCTTTACAATGCTCCAATTTGAAGATTCTCAAAGACCCACTACCAAATTCTCAAAAGTGAATTTCTTCAATCCTTCAAAGTTAAGGAAAAAACTAGAGAAAACTTTCTCCAGATGCTCAAAACATAATAAAAAATTGTTCTAAAGAGTATTGGATACTAAACTAAATGTTCAAAAACGTATTTATAGTCGCCAAAAATGTGGTGCGAAGAGTCAATTGACGAAGTAAGTCGGGCTCGCCGAACCACTCGACGAGCCGCCCTTTGGTTTATTGCATCGCTCTTTTACCTTGGTATTTAACATCCTCAATGTCCACCGACTGCTCCTTTTCATCGCCAACTTGGTTCTTTCCTTCAGGCCTTGGCACACTGGAACTTTAGGCGATCTGATAAGCTACTCGGCAACACACCAACTGCTCTTGGCGATTCTCAGGCTCGCCCATCTTCATCACTTCAGCCCATTTTGTTCCTTTTTTGCATGTTAGTGTCCTTGATTTGTTCCTCAATCAATATTCCTCAAAATCAAGGATTTAACATCAGTTATTGGCACAAAATAAGCATTTGAGAACACTAAATCTATATAAACAAAGCCCTAAATGAGTCTAAATCTTGGACTCATCACATATCTAGCAACACTCCACACAAGTCAATTTCATAACATAATCTCATTAATCAAACATACTTTTAAAGACAAGGGGATTCGCCTCAATGCCTATTTCGTAAAGGCTAATGGGTATTCGCCTCTTGCCTTACTCACTTTTAGATTGCGTGTACTCGCCTCCACATCATTTCATAATGAGCATGGGTACTCGCCTCCATGTCCATTCATCATAGTAAGAACGTGGGGACTAACCTCTTATTCAGTTCTAAGGAGTATGGGAACCGCCTTATATCCTCGCATATGGAAGTCAAGGATAATCAGCTCTAGCCTCATCATTCATTAAGCATTTTAGTCTAGATTCATTTTAGGTTAGCAATCCTTTCAACCTAGAATTATTCATGTGAGTAAACCTTTCACATTCATTTCAATCATGCTTATCAATTCATTATAAGAAGTATCTCTTCCACATCATAGCATTTACAATCAACAATGCATAGTTTAGGCTTTACTCTCAAAGCACTACATCTCATGATCATCATCTATGCTTTACTCTCAAGCAATTAACACCATATTCATTATATATTCTTCAATCTAGATCAATTCTATTCATAATTCATTATTCCTATAAGGATATATCTAACCTATAGAGTTTCCCTAACATGGAATCAAAACCCACAATATCAACTCAATCCTAAAACATACGATGGGCATGAGTACATGTTATTTCATCCTAAACACATGCAGTTCTATCAATTCAATCATAAACAATCATAATCCACTAAATTGGATCAACATTCATGATAACCCACAATAATGGAAGAAACCCTAACTCAATTGGGGAAATTCTTCTTCAAATTATGGAATTCTAGGGGACTCCCCAGGAAGAAGGATCCCCTGGATAAAAACAGTCATACCTTAGTCACAATGCCTACAAAAGCTTGAAGATTGGAGGACTTGACATTGACCGAGGTTCAATCTCCTTCTTCTTCTTCCAACTTATAAAGAGAGAATATTTGAGAGGAGTTTTGGGAATTCTTTTGGGATTTTGAGAGAATGGCTTAATTGGGTGAATTTAGGGGTCTAAACTGCTTATATAGGTGCTCTAGGTTTAGTCAAAATGAGACCACTTACTTCTAATTAAAATCGGAAAAGACCCTTAAGTCCTTAAAATAATTTCCCTGAAATGACCCACAAGACCATGACCTATGGACCGTGGATCATGGTCAGAGACTTTTGGCCAATCCACGACTGCCCCATCCACGGACTATGGACCCACCCACGGGGCGTGGTCCTGGCCGTGGTTCACTGCTTAAAAACATTGTCCAGGGTACCCACTTAGGGGCTCACCCATGTGGATTGGGTCCAACCACGGGGTGTGGTTTTTCCACGTGGGTGACACCTAAAAGTCCTGAAATATTGCTAAGCCTTCCTCTTTCGGGTACGAGGTGTTAAAATTATAGAAAACCTTTGCTTATACTTGTAGAATCACGTATGTTACATTATTTTCTTTACTTTTCTATGCGTTATAATCTTTATAAGACATATGATACAAATGACCAGCTGATCAGTGGTAGAAGAGGATGACCCATACTATGCATTTTAACCCCTGGGATGCGGTCCACATAAATATACAAATTGAGATCGACCCATGCTAGACTTTTTGCCCTAGGGCTGCCACCCAAAATAATATAGATTGGGATTGGCCCATGCTAGGTATTATCACCCTGAGCTACCATCCATAAGTACAATAATTAGGATCAGCCCATGCTAGGTATTTTAACCCCTTGAGTTGACATCCATAATTATATAGATTCACTTTACCTTGTCTCTATAATCTTTGAGATTCTTGGTTTTTTGTCCTAATCATTTTTTATATTCGGAACTACGGACCAGTAATAGAAAAAAATATAAATATGGACTTAAGATAATAACAACTACATGGGAAGCAAATGTGACACAATGTATTACTTAGGAGCTTATATGACTCGGTAAGCATTTTGACATCTCAAATTGAAGCACATATCAAGTGAAGACATTTAACATTCAACCGAGAGAATTAAAATCTATATGATAGACTAATACTTACAAACTAAAATCAAATACAAGGTATACATGAACGTGGAACCAAGGGAGCACGTGGGAAGATTCAACTTAGGGATGTATACATATTGCAAGTAAGTACATATAAAATGTACAGTAGAGCAAGTAGGGATTTGGTGAGGTAACATTATAGTCTAACACAATGGGAGTGATAACTAATAAAGGGAACATATGAATATGTGAAAAGATGACTTATATGATGGAGTAGACAATTGAAGCAAGTTAGCAAAATATGGGTAGATTGTATATCCAACATATAAACATATGTACTATGTGTAATCTAGGATCATTTTGATTTATATATGAGGAATATGTGCCAAGGGTTAGCACTTTGACTATGAAAAAAGTTTAAACCTTGCATGCTAATACTTGGTAGAGTAAGCACATACATCCAGTAATAAACTCATAGTAGAGCACTCACTTTAACGTCCTAGGGAGTAGGAATAAGATAATTAGCTATATTGGTGATCTTATACTGCATTATGGATCAGTCAATACCAAGGGCACTTAGAAAGCTTACTTTGTAATACAAGTGTTGGATTCAAACCAAATATACCTTGCTGCACAACTTTGGATATTACAATGAGTTAACCATATTCCTTTCAGATTATTTATCTACAATGGAGCAAATAATAAAACTAGCATTAGCAGCTGATCAAGAAGTTTGGGCTACTTGATCAGACCAAAACAGTAATTGGCAGTAAATCTATAATTGATCCCACCAATGGTGTTCTTCACACCCCTTCTCCTCTAATTTTTTATATATACTATACAACCTTCTTATAAGATCCTCCGGATCTCCTCGAGCTTCATCACGTTTGGAAAATAGTATATAAAGGGATGGCATGAAGTAAGCTCATGCAACACTCAATTAAGTGGTGTATCACTACACTTTCAATGTTCTATCCTCTAACCAGTTCCGATGACTTCTTTGCACATATCCACCCACACCCCCTTATTTTACGATACACTAAACAGTCCTCAAGCATCACAATGTGGAAGTAACAATATGAACTCACGACTTCCGATCAACACCATTTGAGTTCCAACCAACATTACATTTAAGATGCTAAAACCGAGCTCACAATCAAAATTTAAGGGGACTCCACTCCATGGATGTTCGACAAGCACATCCTTCCTGAACTTTTACCAAGTGCACACCATATAGAGGCAACACTCCTCAGTTCATTCACATACAAACTTTCACAAACAATGAAAGAATAAGAGAGGGATTAAAATTTCTAGAGACTACCTTGCTGGACATAAACCACGTTTTCTAAGACTTGGATTCTTCAAGGTTTAGGTTGTCCTCTCCCCTTTACCTTGATGTTAAATCTGATTATTCACCTGAATTCCTTAAGATGGTAGATGTTCTACCAACTTGTAATTGAAAAACAAAGGGTTTGCTTCAGATTTTAATGGTGAAGCTATAGACCATTACTCTAGGAACTTCTATGGCTTTACTTGGGAGTAATTTTCTGGAGAATAAGTGATGAAGGAGATGTGATAAGCTTGAGTGCTTTAAAGGTCCCTTCTGGACGTTTTCACTTCATAAATTGGAGAATAGTATGGTCCTTTACTTTAAGCAAGCAAGTGCACCAACTCCTTAATTTCTTCCACAAGGTTTTAAGTAGGTGCATCACCTACTTGCCCCTTTCACTTAAAATCCAGCCAACTAATTCTATGAAGGTGCATCACCTACTTGCTACCTACTAGCATAGTTTAGTCAAGCTAGCACCTCACTTATTTTACACCATTTTCTCAATCTCAGTTTCTTTACAAGACCATAACACTAATACACATTTGACCACTTTGACTTTTACATCAAGTACCATCTTTTACGATCTCTAGTTCATTTTTTTGAGTTCACTTAGTCATATATGTGTTGGAAGGCACAGGGTATTACAAATTTAAACCTATTTTTATTATCACTAGTCAAATAGAAAAACGAGTCAATAACTATACTACAAGGCAATTTATAAGTGTCATATAAATAGAACTAGTACACATAGAATACGAGGTGTTACTGATACCCTAAAATTAAGAAGTATAAGCAATTGTTTTCAAATATAGAACCCAACTTGTAGGTTGGGGTCGATACCACGAGGAATATGGTTCAGACTTAAACCTAACTCACTATTATATCCGTTTAGTCAAACTATTTCTGAGACAAGTAAATAAAGGGGGGTTTTGTAAGAAAGTAACAAATTGTTGATTAAGTAACAAGTAAGCAAGATTCAAACTTTATGTTATCAATATGAGAAAGAAACTACGGTATATGTGTTCCCCATAAGATCTTAACGCAGTAATCCTAATAATAGTAATCCTTTCCTAGTGTTTTACATGCAAAGTTGGCAACTTAGGTATCCCTAAGTGATTGGTCCTCCAAGTAGGCAATTTCACCTCGCACCTTGGTCCGGCTACGGGTGTATGCTTTACTAATCCTTACCTTTACCCCAGATTAGACATCACATCAATGTATGACTTAGTTTTCACCCTCACGCCAATTGACATTAGACTATTAGATAGAATCCACTAAATCTCTGTTGTTAATTCTTTATTCATTAAATACCTCATTGGTCCGGCAAGTAGCAACGGGGCGAGTTCTAACGTTGGCCACCATTAAAATGACTTCTAAGCGAAAGAATTAACAATACATGCATAAACACTATTCAAGACTTACATAATTATTATTCATACTTTGTTAATTACTCATGGTTCCCACAACCATAGTTGTGGATTAATCTATTAATGCTTGAGAGTTCACAATTCATGTTTAAGAAGAAAGAATTCATGAACTTACAATTAGAATAGATGAAACCCAAAATCTTCAATTGAATTGCAAAGTGAAAATCTTATGAAACAAAATCCGGAAATCAAATTGCTAAAGTTTGCAAGTTAATTCCCCAAAAACTCAAAAACTAAGAGTTTACAATAATTTCTAAACCTTAAAAACGTGGTTTACAACTCCTAAATAAAATAGGAAACAAAATAAGGAAATAATCGGTTGGGATGCAGTTTCAGTCGACGCTTCGACCTACTGACCGTGGGTCGACCTACGGTCTGTAGGTCCCCTCCGTGGCTCAACACTTAGACATTTTCATCAGGTACTGGAACTTTCAACTTTCTAATCTTCATTGACGGTTGTACAGGATAGACTGTGGGTCGACCTACATTCCGTCGTCTTGCTTCATGGTTCCACACTTGTCAAACTGTTATTACACCTACGATACACCATCTACGGTCCGTGGACTGGGCTACGGTCCATCCTGGCACTCCGTGGTTTGAGTTACTAAAACTCATCTCCCATGCCAAGACCTACGACTGCCCATCTATGGTCCGTCGATAGACCTATGGTCCGTGGATGGTACCGTTGGTGGCTACTTCCGCAAATTTCAGCTCGCATCTTCATCAACCACATCTAAGCCTATTTTCTACAAACATTATACAAAAAACATCAGTTATAATTAAAAGAATGGCCTAAGGCACACACAAACTCTAAGTGAAACGTATCAAAAATACAGTAAACTAACGGTATATCAACACCCATAATTAAACTTGTTGTTTGTCCTCAAGCGACACACTAACACCCTAAACGACACTTATGTAGTAGCATACATACAAACTCAAACAATCACATGTATTTTTCAATTAGTTCCATCCATTAGTGCAAATCATTTCATTTTGACTCAACAAGCTAACTCATGCGGATCAAAACATGACATAGATCAACCAATAGACATCATAACATACACCTTTCACAATCACCAAAGTATCAATTCTCCAACAATGTAACTAGTACCCTCAGTTCAACAGAAATCCTTTTTTTCACACACAATAGACATGAATTTCAAGTTTTAGGATTCATTCAACACTCA
This sequence comes from Solanum piurae, assembly GCA_029582685.1. Lineage (NCBI taxonomy): Eukaryota > Viridiplantae > Streptophyta > Magnoliopsida > Solanales > Solanaceae > Solanum > Solanum piurae. Next base: position 1,594 of record JAJOOO010013535.1, on the reverse strand, counting down.
CGCTCAGAAGTGAATACAAGTACAGTTAGTGCTTAATGCCATGGGCTTGCCCTTATTTTCACTGCTTAGACTCTCAAAACTAGTCGCTAGGATCACTGTAGGACTTTCTTAGCTTGTAATGTAGGCTCATAGTCAGGTAGGGTATATTTAAGTACTTTTTAGTGACTTTATTCCCTCCTTGACATTATACTAGCTTTTTACCTCTTTTCTCAACCAATTCTTCACATCTTTAACTTTTCTACTCTTTCCCTTGACTCTCTTTTGCATAGATGTGAATTTTGACTTTATAGATCTTATTTTTCACTTTCTTATTTTTCTTTATTTCTTGCAGCACTTCTGTTATTCATCTTTTTGCTTCTTTTGCACAAAGTCACACCTTTTCTATCTTTTTTTTTCTCTCTTCAACACAAAATTCTTTTCATACCCTTTTTCTTTTGGTTTCCTTTTTTTCATAGCCACCCTCAACTTATGTATTTTGCATGAGTTGAGGTGCACAATATCCAATGTCAGACCAGTGCCAAGATCAAGGTAACTTTTTGAATAAGCACCCTTAACTTAGGTTTTTGGCGTAAGTCAAGGTGCACTTGTCGAAGGAGGGACCGGGGCCAATACATTTAGTTAAGGGAAGGTGAATTAGGTGTATTGAAAGAAGTGGTATACATTAGGCTCAAACATTTGGATCAAAAGGAACACTTATTTGTTTTGGTTGAATCATTTAGGCTTGAGTGGACTTATTTGAACAAGGGCCTAATATCATTTCCCAACTTCTAGCCTAGATTATCTTAGCAAGACCAACGGGGCAAGTTCTAGATTGGCACACACTGTATGAACATTCAAACTTTTCTCACACACACTTGGCATATTGTCTCATTATCAGATTGTTAGATTACCCAGTTCAAGTTTTAGCTTAAGTCATGAGGTCAAATCGGTTCCTTAACATGTCATCAAGCCTAAAGATCTAGCACATTTCAACCTTTTTTTGGACGGGTATCAACTTTTCGTGTTTTTTTATTTTTTTATTTTTATGCCATCGTGCTTTAATTCTTGTGCTTACTTCTACACATATATTCCTTAACATGCTGGTTCAATAGAAAGTAAAAAAGTCTCTTGGGGGAAAAGAACACATGTAAGAAAACCCCAAAAGAGGATTATGAGTTGGGTTACTTAGACTTCACCCTATCACTCACAATCCATTTACCCCACCCGAACAAAATAAGGTGTAATTGCCCTCAGTGCACAAAAATCAATAGCAAAACAAAGGGTGAAGAAAACCTATGACGTATATGCCCCGAAGACCTCTCAAGAAGTGGGTGGGTCCAATTTCTCAGAGCCTTCTGGATTAAGACTAGGAACGCCATTAGTAGCTCTCTCATCAACCAACATAGAACTCTCGGTAGTGCTCAAACTGTAACGACCCGAGAGCACACCCTAGCCGTACATGCGTATTCGACCTCTCGGAGGTCTTATACAAGCCTTAGCATTCATTCATCGCATAGATCATAAAAATCACTAAGAATTTAAAACTTTTATTCAATAAAACCATAAGACTTCAAGAGTCATCAATATTTGAAAACATCAATACGCAAGCGGAACT
>JAJOOO010013534.1:0-23686 GCA_029582685.1 Solanum piurae | reverse complement strand
TGACATGTTTATCTTTATCGTTTTTAGTCTGTAGTTTCAGTTTTGCTAGATCTAGTTGAGGCATGTCCCAACATTTCTAGTCAGTTTAGAGGCTTATTTCAGACATAGTTAGATTCAGCTTAGTATTGAGTTAATATTTTCTTTGTATTAAACTCATCAGTTTTCATCCATTTTAGATTTAGTATATGGGTATTTCCCATCATTTCAGATTTATTTATGATTATAGCTTCCGCACAGTTTCTATTATTTAGTTTATCTTTAGTATGCTCATGATCATACCAGCTGGGTTAGCTTAGGATCACTTGTGGTCCTATGTCCCATGTCTGCGTCTCGGGGGTAGTCTCAAGGAGTGACAAACTTGGTATCAGAGCACTAGGTTTAAGAGTCCTAGGATGTCTGAAATGCCGCACTAAGTAGAGTTATTTTCATAGGTGTGAAGTGCACCACATCTATTGAGAAGGAGGCTATGAAGTGTTTTAGGAAAACTTCATTTTCTTAATATTTTTATCATGCGTAAGGTATGATCTAATTCTATTCTAACTCGACGTTCTACGTTTTAGCTATCATGCCTCCCCGTAGAGCTAACACCAGGAATGTGAATGCCAGAAATGTTAATGCAGCTCCTCCAGTCCCAGATCAGGAAGTTTCGAATGCTGAATTTCAGAACGCTATCCAGTTGTTGGCTCAGAGTGTGACCAACCAGAACAATCAGCAAGTTGAGGGAGATAATCTTAGGGAAATCGCTAAGGTAAACAATAAAGCTAGAATAGGGAACTATGAGTACTCTCAACAGAAATTGGGTGGTGAAAATCCCTCACAGTTTCGACAAGATCAGAATAGTAGGGCACCAGACTCTAAGTCTCAGGGAAGTGTTTCAAGAAATAGGACCTACCCAACTTGTCCAAAGTGTGATAAGAACCATCTAGGCGAGTGTATTGCAGGAAAAGAAGGATGCTTTGGGTGTGGTCAGTCTGGTCATAGGGTGAAGAACTGCCCTTCTACCAGGAAAGGGTAAGAAGGTAACAATACTAGGGCTCAGTCTACAGCTCCAACAATACCGGCAGGTCGCCCAACTCAGCAGGGTGTGTCATCTTGTACAGGTGGCAGTCAGTGCCAAGACTGACTTTATGCTCTCCAGGCTCAGCAGGACCAGGAAGATTCTCCTGATGTGATCACTGGTACGTTTCGAGTCCTTCTCTAGATGTTTTGTAGTGTTAGAACCAAGGGTTACTCTTACCTTTGTAACTCTCTTTATAGCAGTAATCTTAGGAGTTAGTCAAGAAACTCCTTCAAAACCTTTCTCAATCTCTACCCTAGTTGGTGACCTAGTTATAACTAGATGGGTATACAGAAACTGCCCTATCTCGGTCTCTCAGAAAGTCACCTCAGTAGATCTTGTAGAGTTAGAAATGGTAGATTTCGATATAATTCTAGGCATGGATTGGTTTCAGTTCTGTCATGCCTCAGTCGATTGTAGAATTCAAGTTGTTCAATGCCAATTTCCAAATGAGCCAGTCTTAGAATAGAAGGGTAGTAGCTCAGTGCCTATATGTGGATTATCTCTTACCTTAAGGCCAGAAAGAGGTGAATCTAGAGGGTGGTGTAGCACATATTGAGAAAATAGGGAAGGAAGTAGAAGAAGATGTCCATCAGCTTGCTCTCTAGGAATTAGTCTTACTAATACATCAGATGGTGGTGTGATACTGCAGAATAGATCAAAACCTTCATTGGTAGCGGAGGTTAAGGTAAACATGACAATGATCCTATATTATTTCAATCAGAAGGTGCAGGTCAACAACAGAAAGTAGAGGTTTTCTCCCAAGGTGGAGATGGTCTTCTATGTGTTCCTTAGGTGGATGAGTAGGTGAAGCAGCCTTGATAGGGCTAGATTCAGTTCATGAAGCTATGTAGAAGTGCCACTCATTAGAGATAGACTTAAGACAGCCCAGAGTCGCTAGAAATCTTATGCAGATGTAAGGAGAAGGAAACTAGAGTTCAAAGTTGATGATTGGGTTTTTCTAAAAGTGTCGCCTATAAAAGGGGTGATGAGATTTGGTAAGAAAGGGAAGCTCAGCCCTAGATATGTATGCCCTTATAAGATCTTGAAAAGGATTGGTAGAGTGGCGTATGAGTTAGAGTTGCTAACTGAACTAGCAACAGTGCAACCAGGTTTTCACAATTCACAATTGAAGAAGTGTGTGGGTGATACAACATTTATTGTACCTTTGGAAAGTGTGGTTGTGAAGGATAGTCTCACTTATGAAGATGTACCAGTTGAAAGCCTTGATCGTCAGGTTCGAAGGTTGAGAACAAAGAATTCACTTTAGTCAAGGTTTTATGGAGGAGACAGTCCGTAGAAGGAGCTATTCGCGAAGTAGAAGCAGCAATGAAGTCCAAGTACCCTCACCTCTTTCCTTCTGATTCCACTCTAGCTTGAGGTAACAGTTCCTCATCAGTTTTTTCAGTTATTCATGGGTAAATTCAGTCTTTGAATCATGTTCCTTTAGTTGTACTTGCATTTTTAGCGTATTTTCATGTTCTTGGAACTTAGTTCAGTCAGAAAATCAGTCTTCAGTGATTAGTGGTAGGGTTGTAGCTTTTTCCCTCCATTACAGCTAGTTTAGTCTTCATTTGAGGATGAATGATCCCAAGGGGGAGATAATGTAACACTTCAGAAATCAGACCCAGAAAAAAAATCAGAAAATAAGAAGCTACGGGCACCACCTACGGATTGTGGGATGACTTACAATCCGTGCTGGTGGTCCGTAGATGGACACTGCAACCTAGCTCATAAAATCGGCTAAGTCTCGACCCACGGACAGACCTACGGTCCGTAAGTCAAACCATGGTCCATGGTCTGTGTCCATGGATCAAAACCCCTTTTACCCAACCTATGACACGAACTACGGCCAACCAGCATGGACCATCGTTCGATCTACGGTCTGTAGGTGTGACCATAAGTGGGTGTCAACAACCAATTAGAGGAAATTGTTGATTGGGTCAACTTCAGATAGTCATAACTCCCAGCAAAAAATTAATTGTGTGTCCCATAACCTATAATAAGATAGATAATTGAATCCTCTTTCCAACGCCACCGAGTTTGCCAAAATACGACCTCCGAGTAAAAAGGCATGCTCATTTTAGTGAAGGCTTGTCGAGCAGGCTTGACTTACGGACCCAATCTACGGACCGTAGATTGACCTACGGCCCGTAGGTCCATTCCGTCGATCACTCCGACAGCAGTTAAGTCAGGGGTCTTTTGGTCTTTTCCTATTTCGTTGGACCCCTAAGCTAAGTCATTTAGACACTAAATTAAGAGGTTTTAGTCAGTTTAAGCCTAGAAACATAACTAGAACTTACCTAAGTCAGATCATTCTTCAAAACTTAGAAAAATTTGAACGCTAAGAGGAAAGAGGTCAAGAACCCTAGTTAAAGTATGCAGAAAGTTTCCTCCAGTTCCAGCCCTGAAATCGAAGGATTTCTTTATAGAACTCGTCATCAGGTAAGTGGGATTTCACTAGTGGGTTCCTTTCGCCCATTAGGTCCCTAGTTTTCAGTCAGTTTCTTGATTCCCTTATTATGACTAGACCTAGGGTTTCTTGAATGTTAAAATTATTGGGTTTTTACCTGTTAGAATGATCTAAATCAGATTAGTATGTTAATATTTAGTTTATTGCAAGAATTTCAGAACCTTAGCAATGTATTTCTTTAGTTCTTGAATTACACATGTTAGGTGAGTCTTTTAGTTATTAAGATATACATGCTCTAGTTTTGAACGCCACATTACCAGTATATTTCAGCATAAACCCTATTTTGAGTTATAAATCTTGAGAAGCTTTATTTTAGACAACACTTGAGTTTTAAACTGAGTTTTTGAAAAAGTTAAGATGAGTTTTGAGAAAGAGCTTCTAAAACTTGATTAGTATGGCAATCGAGTAGGTCATCAATGTATGAACAGTATGGTATCTAGATATATCATCAATATTTATGCAGTATGACATCCCAAGTCATCAATGATCATAGTATAATATGATTTTGAATTGTTTTCTAAGAAGGAATTTTCAAGTATGAGTATCGGCATGTCAGTATTTTGAGCTATTCAGTATTTCAGTCATAATGTATTCAGTTATACACTCCCCAGTTTATGAATGCATCATTATCAGATTAATTGTTGCATTCTCAGTTTTGCATGTTAATTTTTGAGTTATCCAGTATTACAGAAATTCAGTCATACTGTGTTAATCACTTAATCTATTGGGAGTAGCATAATACCGAGTTGGACTAGGGTTCAGCGTACCCATATAGTCCCAGAACTACGAGCCACATAGGTGTAAGTCCCATATATGGGAAATTTCAGTTAGTGATCACGCCAATCATGCTTCTTTACCTTTGGCTGGGTATATTGGGTCCTCTCGAAGGGGCGTATACATCGGACTCCATATTTAGCTCATGTGGTTTTATTGTCGGTTATTAGTAGCTCCCACAGTTCACTCAGATTCTATATCATTGAACTCATTTACAGTATAGTCAGTATTCAGTTTCAGCATGTTATTAATTTGGTCATTGCATTCAGTTAGCTCAGTATTCAGTATCTATATCATGTTCATATTATGATCTTGCTTTATTGCTCGTTCAGTTATATGTTTATTTCAGCTTTATTCCATCATGAATGCTCAGTACATTTCAAGTACTAACGCATACTCTGCGCTACATATTCTCGTGATGTAGGTTCAGGTTCTCAGCATCCAGATCACCCTCAGATCGGTTCCTGATCTTCAGTTCAGCAGCATCAGTGGTGAGTTCTCATTCTTCGAGGACTAGTGACATGTTTATATTTATCGCTTTTAGTCTGTAGTTTCAGTTTTGCTAGATCTAGTTGGGGCATGTCCCAACATTTCTAGTTAGTTTAGAGGCTTATTTCAGACATAGTTAGATTCAGCTTAGTATTGAGTTAATATTGTCTTTGTATGAAACTCATCAGTTTTCATCCATTTCAGATTTAGTATATGGGTATTCCCCATCATTTCAGATTTATTTATGATAATAGCTTCCGCACAGTTTCTATTATTTAGTTTATCTTTAGTATGATCATGATCATGCCAGCAGGGTTAGCTTGGGATCACTTGTGGTCCTAGGTCATGTGTTCGCGTCTCGGGGGTAGTCTCGGGGCGTGACACATGTCCTACATGGCATCCTATATGTCATTTTTTGTCTTACGTGGTGTCCTACATGTATTTTTCCATGTAGGACTCGTGTGTTTACTTGTTCTACTTTATAATAGCTTAAGTGTCTACTTGTGCATATCCAAAGTTGGAGGACATAAACGTAAAATGAGGTCAAGTTAAAGGGCACATTTATGTATTATACAATTAATAAATATTCTTTTTAATTTGGCCTCATTTCACATTTATGTCCTCCAACTTTGAGTGTGCACAAGTAGACACTTAAAATTGTAAAAACTTAAACAAATAGACACACACGACCTACGTGGCATCCTACATGGAAATTTGCATCATATGGGCTGTCCACATGTATTATGACACATAGGACTCATGTGTCTACTTGTTCAACTTTGCTCAAGTTTAAGTGCCTACTTGTGTACACCCAAAGTTAAACGATATAAAATATGAAATGAGGCGAAGTTAAAGGACACATTTATGTATTATGCCTATTTAAATTGGTGTGTACACTAACCTTAGAGATACTCATAGTGTTACCATAATAATAATAATTATGAAGTAATGGTCATTATGTGGCGTTAAGTAATATTTAGTGTATCTCTAGGTAAAACAATTCTTTGAGGACGCGAGTAATAACTTGTGAGTTATAGTTACAACAACATATTTAGTGTAGCTCGACATAAAACAATTTTTAAGGACGCGAGTAGTAACTTGTGAGTTATTGTTACAACAACATATTTAGTGTATCTCGACATAAAACAATTATTTAAGTACGCGAGTAATAACTTGTGAGTTATTGTTACAACAACATATTTAGTGTAATCTCCTAACTGACAATAAGAATGTATATGGATGGGTTCGTTTGAGCTTATCAAATATCAAACCAAATTATTTGTGTCGAATTTTCAAATCTATAAACCAAAGCAAATTAATAAAACTCAGATTTTTCAACCTCGAGTTGTTTTTCTGACTAAGTATTCATACAAACATAATAAGGCATGGAGTCGTAGAAGCTGCTAACAAGAACATCAAAAAGGTTGAGAAAGATGATTGATAATCATAGAGTTTGGTATGAGATGTTACCATATACTTTTTTTGGGATACCAAACAACCGGTAGAATATCAATTGGAGCAACTCCATACTTGCTAGTATATGGGACATAAGCAGTGATACATACTGAAGTTGAAATACCTTCGTTGAGGATCATTCAAGAAAACGAACTGAGCAATGTTGATTGGGTTCGTAATCAGATTGAACACTTAGCCTTAATGGATGAAAAAATGATGACCGTTGTTTTTCATGGCCAATTATATCAATAGAGAATGATTCGTGCTTTCAACAAAAGAGTGAGATTTTGACCATTTGAAGAAGGATAATTAGTCCTCAGACGCATTTCCCCTCATCAAGATGAGTACAAGGTAAAATTTGCACCGAATTGGCATGGACCATACATGGTTCGTAAAGTGCTATCCGGAGGTGCTTGGATCATGTTAGAGATGGACGGACAAGAGTGGCCAAAACCAATCAACTCACATGTTGTCAAGAAATACTACGTCTGAAGATTAGTTTTTCTCTCATATCTTTCCTTTTAATCGTATCATTAGCTTACAATTACTTTTGCTTAGTTTTTATAAAACTATAATAAACTACATCTTACCTAAATTCTCAAGAATGAGATATGTAGGTGGCCTATGTCAGCCTCAATCACCCTTTTATCATTTTTTTTTATATTTTCTTGTATTTGAACTACGTTTGACCTGAATTATCAAGAATGATATACGTAGGTGTCCTATGTCGGCCTCAGTCATTTCCTTATTAAAATTTCCAATTCTCTTTATGTTCAAAAAGAGGAAACTATGTTTGACCTGATTTCTGCCTCAAAAGAATATGTAGGCGTCACAACGGCACGTGTATATACCCCATAAAATTTCCATTTCCCTTTATAATGGAAACTAGGGTAAATTTTTTGAGAGGAACTTAAAAATTCATAATACAAAGGTCTTTTGCCAACAAGAAAAGATTGAGGATGCATCAGAAAAATGCAATTGGCAAAATTTTTTAGAAGATCTCAAAAGTTTTGCAAGTCTTCCTACCAGAAGTTCAAGAAATGCCAAGACATTTCACTGGGGCAAATTTTTTGAGAAGATCTCAAAAATTCCATCAAGTATTGTCAGAAGTTCAAAGTTAACTTTAAGTAATCTTCGGCGTGATCAAAATCTCACGATCAAATCCAAATGAACCCCAAAATTGCAAAAAATTCAAAGTCAATAATCGTCTGATATTACAACATAAAAGGAATTTCAGATGTTCCAACCAAGCTATCGTATATGTCAAAATCTCAAATTGGAGTGTTCATTTAAACTTTAATATGACATGAGACTTGGCAATGACACTCCTCAAATTACTTTTCAAAAATATAATTTCCTAAAACTCTATACATATATCAAATTATTTTGTACAAAATATAGATTTATCTTATGTCTACCAAGAAGCGAGAAGCTAGAAGCAGTCAACCAAAGATAGTGAGAGGAGGAGTAAGCAATCAAAGAAGTCAACACATATAGTTCATTTAAAACTAATAACAAAATTTATGGATGCAGGTTTACAAGGATATCATGATATCACCATATCCCTTCGTTCAGCAAATATGAAAAATTCAAAAGAGGAAAAACACCCAAGGGTGACATTTTTTTTTTATACAGAAAATGATATTGATATTACCAAGACAAGAGCAAGCAACTTGGTATTTCGAGTAATAGTGTCTTGCTCATATTTCCCAGAAAAATAGGATCCACAAAGAACATACAAGTGGTAAAAGAAAAAATAGGTGAAAGAACTGAGAGGATGATACTTTAAGATGTACAAATGACATTCATATCGCATTTCCCAGCATTAAAGACATCTGAAGGGCATACATCAGATACATCAAATATTGGAGAGAATTTGAAGTGCAACTTGCCAAAAAATATCCATTGTCACGTTAAATTTGGAAGAGGCTAACGTTAGAGGATATTTGTAAGTCACATCGATACCGGAAGCGATCATACATATTGCCAAAAGGCCATTTAATACCATGTCATCAGAGGTGGTGATGTTACTGCCGAAAGGGCCATCAACATTATATTATCAGAGATGATAATATTATTACCGAGAGGGTCATACATATTATATTATTTAAGGTGATAATATCATTGTCGAGAAGGCCTTCAATATTATATTATCAGAGTTGGTAAAATCATCACCGATAGGGCCATCCATATTTTATTATTGAGGTGATAATATCATTTTTGAGAGGGCCATCAACATTATATTATCAGAGGTGGTTTATTGCCGAGAGGTCCATCCATATTATATTATTAGAGGTGATAATATCATTGCCAAGAGGATCATCCATGTTATATTATCAAGGGTGGTAATATTATTTGCCGAGAGGGTCATCCATACCATTTGCAGGAAGAGGTGATATCTTGCCAAGAGGGCTATGAACATATTATATCATATCAATTCATCGTATATGGCGTCAGAACAGGAGGAGGCTAACATTCGAGAAGTATATTATAAATCACACCAACTTTGAAGGGTGCACTATTTGCTCTACATCAAAATCGGAGGAGGTTGACATGCCAATGTAGTAAAGACACTACTTTTCTATTTAAATTACAGTTTCTACTAATAAGTATTATCTTAGTCTTTATCGAGAACATCCAAGAGGATGCATTCTCAATTAAACCACATGTGCGGATGTCATTAAAAAGGATGCAACACAATGTGTAACTTTTTTTTAACAGTGAACTCGGACTTAGTATGAGGATGAATATCAAACTCTTTAGACACGAGCAGAGGAGAGACTTCCACCACAATCAAACCACACCCCTATTAGAAGGCATGTCGGTATTTTCTTAGGGTCTTTTAGTTTTTTATTTTCTCACCAGTGTAATTTTCAACACCAACTCAAAGAAAATCATCAAATTCGAGTGAAAATACACCAGAAGTTTTGAAAATTATGTCCGTGTAAGTTCTTACTTATGGATTTCAAGAGCTCCACATTCATGACTAAGAGGCTGCAAACCTCTATTTCGTAACTTGACTTATTTGTCACTCTTCCCGAATGATGAGTCTGAGATTTGGACTCATTTGGGGTTTTGTTTATATTGGTTTAGTGTCCTCAAATGATTAATTTGTGACATAAACTAATGTTAATTTAGGTATGTGGATAGAGGAGCAAAGCAAGGACACTAACAAGCAAAAAGGAACAAAACAAGCTGAAGAAGGGGAGAAAGGCAAGCCTGACGATCGCCAAGAGCACTCGGTGAATCGTCGAGTTACCCCTAGACCACCTAATTTTACAGTACAATGTGCCTGAAATGAGATAAACTTGGGCGAACTATGTTCTATATTGGTGAATCGTCAAATTCATCGGCGAAGGAAAATTGTACCATCGAACACACTGATCAAGACTAAGATGAAATTGAATTGGCGAGCTAAAGGGCTAAAGGGAACATCGCGGAAGTGATCGTTGATCTCGATCTAGATCACCTAAAGTTAAAGTGCCTGATGGAGGAAAATGTGAAGAAAAAAGGGCAATGGACAAGGACGATTGGCGAGTCGCCGAATGGTTGGCAAAGCCCGACTTTCCTCGCCGATCAACCCCAAAAAGCCACATATCAAATCAATATAAAATGACTTTTGGATGAGAGAGAAGGTATCCCATCATTATGGAACGAAATAGAGAGAACAAAAACACTATTCTTATTGATTTTAAGCAATTTTGGCAAGAGATTTCAATTGGGTGTTGTAATAGAGAAGATAGTATTCATCTTAGAACTTCGAATTTCAATACGCAGCTATGGAGCATGTATTAGGTACCAAATTTCCTTCTTTTATGATGATTAGCTAAAACCCCAATCTTAGGGGTTTGACAATGTGATTAATTTCTGAATTTGACTTGATGGGTGTTAGTTATTATCAATTTTAGTGCTAATTTGAAGTGGGTCTGACTTATCGTTGTGGTTTAACTATTCTATTGTATGTTTATTTCAATATAATTTAGTATTTTATGCTTTCTTGAGAAAGAAATGTAAACTAAAGTGATAAGTTGGCACTCATAGTTAGTGGGTAATGATGGATTCAGCTTGAGAGAGTGAATCCCAAGACTCATTATATGTATCCATCTCGAGAGAGTGGATATTGTGAGGTTGTGGACTGGTCTTTATGTTTAGCACATTGAGGTTCGAGAGAACTCAATTGAAATGAGGTAGTTGTTCGAGAGAAAAGTGCCTCATCTAAAGTTCATCTTACCCATGGAGAGTTAGAACTTTTGGTTAGCAATGTGCACCCATTGTGTTGAGTTTAGAAATTGGTTGGTCAATCCCCCAAGTATCTTTCTCTTATTTGGTTGTTCCTAGTTAATTGTTGAGGTTGCTTTCTGATCTAAAAACCCCTTACCCTAACATTGTTGTCACCCTTCAAATTTTATTAATAGTTTCCGAAAATCTCTAGTCCTTCAACTACAAAAATCACTATTGTAACTTCATATTTGAATTCAAAATAGAACTACTCTATGTGGGATCGACCCCAACTCTTTTGTTAGGTTTATACTGCTTAACGATCATCTACACCTAGTATCGGATGAGGTGTAGTTGATACTTTAATCAAAATGGTGCCGCTGCTGGGGAGTGGTGTTGTTTAGAATTCTCTTATTGAAGTTTAATTTGTGAATTTGTTGGTTGTAGTTGAATCGATTTAATTTGTTTTGTGTTTGTGTTGGTTGTGTTGAACAGAAGAGGAAATGAGTGAGGCAGAGATTAACGGTAGCCAAGTGGGCCATCAAGGTGATATTGACGATCTTAATAGTGTGCATAACCCAATCCAATTGAGTGGGATTGGTGCAATTTGTCTACCATAAACCGAAGAGAATGTTATATTCCATGTTACTAGCACAACTCTCCATCTCCTACAAATAAAGGGACTCTACGGAGGGTTGACTCATGAAGATCCACATGAGCACATGCGGAATTTTATAGATGTTTGTGGTCCATTCTCATTCAAGAATATATCACAAGAATCAGTCTGTCTCAGGATATTCCCATTATCTCTGACGGGTAAAGCTAGCAAATGGCTGGCCGAGTTACCGAAGAATTCCATCACATCTTGGGAAGAGATTACCACGGCATTCAATGTGAGGTTCTTTCTTCCATCAAGGATGATGAAACTCAGAGACAATATTCAAGGTTTCAAATGATTAGAAGGTGAACCAATCCACGAAACGTGGCTGAGGTTTAAGAAACTACTACTTCAATGACCGACTCACGGACTTCCAAACAATGTGTTGCTACAATACTTATATCAAAGTCTTGATTCAGTAAATGAAGAAGTAGCTGATAATTTGGTTCGAGGGGGAATAATGTTGCAATTGTTTGAGGTGGCTTCGTTTCTTCTTGATGACATGACTAAAATAAATCAAGCATGGTACACTCAAGAAGATCAAGTTTCGCCTTTTTGCTTTAGGATAACTCAAGAAAAACTAGATAAAGAAAAAGAAAGGGATGAGAACATCAACAAGATGTTATCCCAAATGGAGCTGCTACAAACACAAGTATTAGAAAATATGAACAAACCCAAAGGAGCACAGGGAGTGTTTAGAGTTGAGGAGGTTTCTTCCCCAGGCTATTCAAAACAATGGGAGAATCAAGGTTGGAACTTTCACAGATTTGAGGAGTGTTTCCACCCACGCTACTTGTAGCGGAGTGGGAATCAAGGTTGGAACTCTCACAAAGAAGAAGAGCGGAGAAGATACTACCAAGAATGGGCTGAGTAAAGTGGTCCTTGGAAAATAGAAGATGATCATGAAGAGGATCACACACAATCTAGTGAGAGCCCAAAGTCAAAGGGGAGTGCAAGTAGTTTCTGAGTGGATGATTTTTTGTCTCGCATCCTTGATAAAGTTGAGGGGTCGAATGACTTGCTAAAAGGGATGAAAGTCAATTTTTTGTCATTAAATGATAGAGTGAACTCTCACGCTGATGCAATCAAGCTACTTGAAGGTCAGCTGAGTCAACTTTCAGCACAATTGGAACCAAAAGCAATGCGAGAAGGCAAAATCGTACGCATAACAACTTTGGTGGAGGATGGTGATAGAGATCTAGCTATGGTTACTCGAAGTGGAAAGGTAGTGGTAGGTGATATGAAGGGTAATGATAAAGTACAGGCTCATGAAGAATACAAAGGTATTGAGGAAGAAGAGATTCCCATCCAACAAAGCTTTGTCAAAGAGTTACAAAAAGATGTAGGAGAAAGCACCTCAATCTCAAAATTAGTGTAACCTCTCCCCAATCCATCAACAGAGGAACCACCAAATCTTGAGTTGAAAGTGCCCCCCCCCCCTCATCTTCGATATGCATTCTTGGGGGCAAATAACACCTTACCCGTAATTATTGCAGCTGACCTGGTTGAATGGCAAGTAAAGTTGATTTTTGAAGTGGTGAGAAGTTACATCAAAGCTATTGGATGGACTATCGCTGACATTGTGGGCATTTGCACTCATAAAATTCAACTCGATAGAGAGTGTAAACCAAGTGTTGAACATCAAAGGAGATTGAACCCACCGATGCAATAGGTGGTGAAAAAGGAGATAATAAAGTGGTTGGATGCAGGTGTAATCTACCATATTACGGATAACAAGTGGGTGAGTCTGGTACAATGTGTACCAAAAAAGAAAGGCATCACGGTAGTCCCAAATTAAAAGGGGGAGCTTTTTTCTATGAGACCGGTAACCGGATGGCGAGTATGCATGGATTACCGGAAGTTAAACTCTTGGACTGGAAAAGATCACTTTCTCATGCCTTTTATGGATCAAATGCTTGATCGACTGTCAGAAAGAGGATGGTATTGCTTTTTAGATGAGTATTCCGGATATAATCAGATCTCTATTGCTTCGAAAGACCAAGAGAAAACCATTTTCACTTGCCCATATGGAACTTTTTCTTTCAAAAGGATGTCGTTCGGGTTATGTAATGCACTAGCAACGTTTCAACGTTGCATGCTATCCATTTTCGCTGATATGGTAGAACATTCAATGGAATTCTTTATGGATGACTTCTCGATGCTGGGTGATACTTTTGAAGCATATTTGGCACACTTGGGGCAGGCCCTTCAAAGATGTGTGGAGACAAATTTGATCCTAAATTGGGAGAAATGCCACTTCATGGTTAGGGAAGGTATAGTTCTTGGTCACAAAGTGTCACAAAAAGGACTGGAAGTTGATAAAGCAAAGATAAAAGTAATTGAGACGCTACCACCACCAATATAGGTGAAAGGTATTCATAGTTTCTTGGGGCATGCTGGTTTTTACCAGAGGTTCATCAAAGACTTTTCAAAAATTGCACACCCTTTGTGCAAACTTTTGGAGAAGGAAGTAAAATTCAACTTTGATGATGCATGTATGGTAGCCTTTAAGTGCTTCAAAGAGAAATTGATCTCTACCCCGGTTATTATTAATCCTGATTAGTCGGCACCCTTCGAAGTGATGCCTGATGCAAGTGGTATGGCATTAGGTGTCGTGTTGGGGAAAAAATGCAACAAGCTATTCCATCCCATTTACTATGCAAGCAAAACCCTAAATAATGCTCAGCGTAACTACACAGTTACGGAGCAAGAATTACTTGCGGTGGTATCTGCCTTTGAGAAATTTCGGGCATACTTGCTAGGCACCAAAGTGGTTGTTCACACTGATCTGCGTTATTTGATGTCAAAGAAATTTTCCAACCCAAGATTGATAAGGTGGGTGCTATTATTGCAAGAATTTGACTTTGAAGTCAAAGATAGAAGAGGTTGTGAAAATCAGGTGCTTGACCATCTATCCAGGTTAGAAGGCAAGGATAATGACGAGTTGGAGGTAGATATAAATGATGCATTTCCCGATGAGCAGGAATTCACGGTCACTCTAAAACAAACTTCGTGGTATGTTGATTTCGCTAACTATGTAGTGTGTGGATTGATACCGAAAGAACTGAATTTCTATCAACAAAAGAGGTTCATGTTCGATGTCAAGAAATACTTTTGGGATGAACCGTACTTATTCAGAGAATGTGCAGACCATATCATTAGGAGATATGCGCCCGAAGAGAAATTCAATGAGATTCTCCATGCTTGTCATGCTTCACCGGTTGGTGGTCATCATAGCGGTGTGCGTACAGCCGCTAAAATTCTTCAAAGTGGTTACTAATGGCCATCCCTTTGCAAAGATGCTTATGAATTTGTTAATAAATGCATACAATGTCAAAAACAAGGTGGGGTGTTGATGAGTCCTAGATTTGGACTCATTTAGGGATTTATTTGAATAGATTTAGTGTCCTCAAATGCTCATTTTGTGCCAATAACTGATGTAAAATCCTTGATTTCCAGGTATTTTGATTTAGGAATAAAGCATGGGCAATAATTTGCAAAAAGGAATGAAGCGAGCTGAAAGAGCGAAGAAATAAAGGCCTGGTGATCGCCAAGTCCCTTTGGCGAGTCGTTGAATGGCCATTACCTCGCTTAAAGATCCAGTGTGCCAAGCCTTGAAGGAGAAAACCAAGTTGGTGAGAAAAAGGAGCAATTGGCGTGTCGCCGAGTGATTCCACGATGCAGTGTTAGATCGCCCAAAGTTACATAACTTGAGGATGATGAAGGCCAAAGCAAAAAGGCGAGGACATTGACCAAAGGGTAAATTGCTGAGCCGATCGACGAGCCCGACTTACAGCGCCGAATGGTCTTTTGCAACACATTTTTTGCGATTATAAATACATTTGCAAACATTAAGTTTGAAGAGTTTTTTGGAATAAGATTTTAATCTTAAGAATTACTTTTGAGTTTTTGACATTGAACACTGAGTATTGAGACTAAGTTTTCCTTAGCTTTGAAGAATTGAAGTTTTCCATTTTTAAGAAATTGGAAATCTGTCTTCGAGATTCTTCAATTTGGACCTTTGTAAAGACGAAATTAATCTTACTCAGTTGATGGAAACACAATTTGGTAACAATTTTTATCTTTTTATGATGTCTAGCTAAAACCCCAATTCTTGGAGTGTGATTGTGTGATTATGGGCTGATTTAGTTTATGGGTATTGTTAATTGTTAGTCTAAATGTTGTTTAGAAGTGATTTCAATCATTAATTGTGGTTTAATTTAAAGGATTGTAGTTGTAAATAAAATTCTACCTTCGTGCTTTTGGCTTGCTCGAGAGAGAGGTTTTAAAACCAAGATTGTTGGTTGATGGTATGTGGGTATTGGGTTGTCATGGGTTCAGCTCGAGAGAGTGAATCCAAAATCCTTTTCCACACATTCAGCTCAAGAGAGTGAATGGACTAAAGCGCAGGCTGTTCTAATTTTGTTGCTTGTTGGTATTCGAGAGAAACTGACTTGATTCGGGGTAGATTGTTCGAGGGAAAGTGTATCCCCTCTATAGTCTAGCTTATGAAATGATATACAGTTGTTGTCTAATAATTGCAATTACCCATTTTTCTACATTAGCCTATAATCGAATCACATCCCAAGAACCCGTCTCATTATTGTTATTTTCTGTGTTATTTGTTGATGTTGTAGTTGATAATTTCAAACCAAAACCCCCCATTTGACATTCGTGTTGCCCTTTAATTTGAATCATATTTTTATTCGATAATGTCTATTCCTATGACTGATTTGATCATATTCACACTTTTTTATTTATTCTCAAACACGTACCGCTCCCTGTGGGATTCGACCCGAACTCATTTAGTTGGGTTATATACTGACTAACGATCGTTAATGCTTAGAATCGGATGAAGTGTATTTGATAACGTTATTCAATCAGGTGTTCAGAAGGCATGAGCTGCCTCTCAAGCCTATTCTGGAAGTTGATTTATTTGATGTTTGGGGAATAGATTTCATGGGTCCATTTGTGAGTTCGCTCGGCAATAAGTACATTTTGGTGGTGGTAGATTATGTTTCTAAGTGGGTGGAAGTTGTAGCACTACCAAACAATGAAAGGAAAAGTGTTGTTTAGTTCTTAAAGCGCTACATCTTTGCTACGTTTGGCATCCCTCGAGCTATTATTAGTGATGGTGGATCCCATTTTTGCAACAGGATTTTTGCATCCGCATTGAGCATATACGGGGTGCAATATAAAGTAGCAACGCCATATCATCCTCAAACGAGTGGCCAAGTGGAGGTTTCGAATCAGGAGATCAAGAGTATATTGGCTTAGAATGTAAATGCAAATAGGACTGATTGGTCTCGAAAGTTAGATGATGCTCTATGGGCGTATCACACTGCCTACAAGACACCAATTGGTATATCTCCATATCAGCTAGTTTTTGGGAAATCTTGTCATATACCGGTTGAACTGGAACACAAAGCATTATGGGAATTAAAGGCTTTGAATCTGGACTGGGTCAAGTCTTCAAAAGGAAGAGTAGATCAACTAAACGAATTGGATGAATTCAGGTTTAAGGCATACAAAAGTTCAGCCCTCTACGAGGAAAAAATGAAGAAGTGGCACGATTCTAAAATCCTTAGGAGGGAGTTTCGAGTTGGAGATTGGGTGTTGCTATACAATTCTCGACTGAGACTCTTTCCGGGAAAGCTCAAATCAAAATGGTCAGGACCATTTAGAGTAACACGGGTGTTCACAAATGGATCCATTGAAGTCGAAGGTAAAGAGGGCCATGCCTTCAAGGTGAATGGGCAACGCTTGAAGTTGTATTTTGGAGAATGCCATGAAATTTCAGTGATTGAAGTGGTGTACTTGGAAGATGCTTGAAAGAATTTCCACATCGTGCCACGACGTTAAATAAGGCGTTGCTTGGAAGGCAACCCAAGTGCTAGTTGCTTTGAATAATGTGTGTTGAATGTGCAGGTGTGGGTAATTTTATGAGGCTAAGACTCCTTCGGCAGTTCGCCAAGTAAGTTCGGCGATCACGAAGTTGATCGCCTTTCTGGTGTCAACAGTGGGTTGTAACACTGGAACATTAGGCGGGATACATGCACCACTCGGTGATTCGCCGAGATGATTGGTCGACCGGACTTTCTTCGCCTTTTTGCACCATCCTTGATAGACTGGAGCCTTGGATCTTTCGGCAAGGTTCCACATCCATTAGGCAATGCACTGATGTTATCCAGTGGACGTGCCTTTGTCCGCCTTCCTGCCCCAAAATGGAATGGTTACATACTGGAAAATTCGGCGAGATTCATGCAACTTGGCGATTCGCCGAGCAGTTCGGCGAATACTACAAGTCCTCGCCAAATGGCCGCCTAGTGAAGATTCCTTTTCACACTACTTTGTTTGTTTGAGTGCCAGTATTTTATCTTTAGTTTTGTTAATGTTTTTTTTCTGCTCACATTGAGAACAATGTTGGATGCTTTTGGTGGGGGTGGTAGGAGTCTGTTATTAAGTCTTTTGTTCTCTCGAAAATATTTAAGTATCGGTTGTGATCAATACCGATGACTCGAATAGTGCTCTTAATTGAACCAAATGAATGTGTGGCTACGATGAGGCCAAATGAAATTGCATAGACAATGTGTGAACTTTTAGCATCTCGTTGTGACTAGCCGGTTATTAAATGAGTCTCTTGTGATGAACATAGCACACTAGCTAGAAAGTGTGGAGTCTTGTTTGATATTGGTGCCAATGCCTTGTGTCTGATGATATTACCTTGAACATTGTGTGTGATGACACTTAGAATTTGTCATGTTGGTCATGTTGGCTAAGTGATGCAAGCACTTGAAATGATCTTAGGCAAAAAAATTGAAGAGTGAAACAATTTGACAATATACCTCTTTTGTGGCCAACCTTGTGAGATGTATGAACCTTGCTTGAAACCTCTTGAGTCTTATCCATTTCTTGGAAGAAACTTGAACAATTGTGACCTCTCTTTATCCATCCACCCATAACTTTTATGAAGTGTGGTTTGTTTGAATAGCCAACTTAGTCCAAAATCCTAAGTTGGGGGTGTGGTGAAAAGAGAAGGAAAATTAAGAATTGTGAGAAATTCCCCCTTTGAGCAATGGTTTTGAAAAAGATGGAACCCCTCCATGTAAAAAAAAAGAGAAAAGAAGAAAGCAAAAGAAAAAGAATGAAAAAAATTGTGAAATAAAGTAGTGGAAGTTGCAAAACAAATGAGGTATCCGGTAATTAATTTGAAGTTGAATAATGGGGTGAATTATGAGCATGATCAAAATGGTAAAGAAAAGGAAGAAAGTGATGTTCAAACCACACTTCATGAAGGTAGCAGCCACTGAGCCTAAATGACCATACATTTACACTCAGCCTCGTTACAACCCTTGGAAAGACCTTTGTGATCTTGAGCGAGCTGAAACGAATGTTGATTATAAATAAGGGCAACCCTATGGGTGAAGTCATACATGTGTTCATCTTTGTGAGTGTGAGAGTCATATGTGATTCCGGAACTATAAATTATTGAAGAACTTTGTGTGAATAGGGAATCGTCTTTGTTGTGAGGGAATTTGAGTGACTTTGTTGAGCTTGAACTTGCATTTGAAGCAAGTATTGTGAACTTGAGCATCTTTGATAATGGTGAGTCACAATTTGAATCTTTGAGTGCACAATTGATCATTGCATGAGTAAGTTGAGCTTTGTTGTGCTCATTCATGTTGAGTCTTGTGCAACACTATCTGAGACATCCGTTTTGAACTGTTGATCTTGAGTTTTACTTGAGGACAAGCAAAAGTTTAAGTTGGGGGTGTTGATGAGTCTGAGATTCAGACTCATTTGGGGTTTTGTTTACATAGATTTAGTGTCCTCAAATGCTTAATTTGTGCCATAAACTGATGTTAAAGCCTTGATTTTCAGGTATGTGGATAGAGGAGCAAAACAAGGACACTAACAGGCAAAAAGTAACAAAATAAGCTGAAGAAGGGGAGAAAGGCAAGCCTAATGATCGCCAAGAGCATTCGGTGAATCGCCGAGTTACCCCTAGACTGCCTAATTTTACAGTACACTGTGCCTGAAATGAGAGAAACTTGGGTGAATTGTGTTCTATATCGGTGAATCACCGAATTCATCAACGAAGGAAGATTTTACTGCCGAACGCACTGATCGAGACCAGGATGAAATTGAATTGGTGAGCTAAAGGACTAAAGGGCGCATCGCGAAAGTGATCGGCGATCACAATCTAGATCGCCTAAAGTTAAAGTGCCTGAAGGAGGAAAATGTGAAGAAAAAAGGGTGATGGACAAGGACGATCGGCGAGTCGCCGACTGGTCGGCAAAGCCCAACTTTCCTCGCCGATCAACCCCAAAAAGCCACATCTCAGATCAGTATAAATTGACTTTTGGTAGAGAGAGAAGGTATCTAGTCATTGTGGAACGAAATAGAGAGAACAAAAACACTCTTTTTATTGATTTTAAGCAATTTTGGCAAGAGATTTCAATTGGGTGTTGTAATAGAGAAGATATTATTCATCTTAGAACTTCAATTTTCAATACCCAGCTATGGAGCATGTATTAGGTATTGAATTTCCTTCTTTTATGATGATTAGATAAAACCCCAATCTTGGGGGTTTGACAATGTGATTAATTGCTGAATTTGACTTGATGGGTGTTAGTTATTGTCAATTTTAGTGCTAATTCGAAGTGGGTCTGACTTATCGTTGTGGTTTAGCTACTCTATTGTATGTTTATTTCAATATAATTTAGTGTTTTATGCTTGCTTGAGAAAGAAGTGTAAAGCTAAAGTGATAAGTTGGCACTCATAGTTAGTGGGTCATGATGGATTCAGCTCGAGAGAGTGAATCCCAAGACTCATTCTATGTATCCAGCTCGAGAGAGTGGATGTGGTGAGGTTGTGGACTGGTCTTTATGTTTAGCACATTGAGGTTCGAGAGAACTCAATTGAAATGAGGTAGTTGTTCGAGAGAAAAGTGCCTCATCTAAAGTTCATCTTACCCATGGAGAGTTAGCACTTTTGGTTAGCAATGTGCACCCATTGAGTTGAGTTTAGCAATTGGTTGGTCAATCCTCCAAGTATCTTTCTCCTATTTGGTTTTCCTAGTTAATTGTTGAGGCTGCTTTCTGATCTAAAAACCCTTACCCTGACATTGTTGTCACCCTTCAAATTTTATTAATAGTTTCCAAAAATCCCTAGTCCTTCCGCTACAAAAATCACTATTGTAACGTCATATTTGAATTCAAAATAGAACTACTCTCTATGGGATCGACCCCAACTCTTTTATTGGGTTTATACTGCTTAACGATCGTCTACACCTAGTATCGGATGAGGTGAAGTTGATAAGTTAATCACCAAACCAAAGGTTATATTAGCATAATGGATTGACTTACCAATCAATGGAGTTGAACTATAGACAACCTGATTCCTGAGGTCAAGGGATATGTAAGGTGGGCTCTATGTTGAAAACTCAGATGTATTCCAACAATCTCTCTTGAGTCTTATTTTTTAGCATTCTGGTCTCTCCATAATTTGATACCGGATATCTTTTAATTTGTTTTCCAAAAAATCATGCGCCAAATCAAGTGTTGTTTTGAACTATAAATGATTTGACTTCTCATGTAACTTGATATATGTAGGAAACTCAATGCAATGGTCCAATCATAATTTTTTTTAAAATTTGTATCGACTTATTCTTTCAAAGAGATGGAAATAAGTTCGGTCAAAATTAGATTCACCAATCTTCTTTGTCAGGTTCTCTTTCATCGACCCTATCCAAAGAATGGGGTAGTTGTTGACACCCATTTTGACCCTATGCAATTCGAGTCAATTATCGAGTTTCTTCAATTTCAAACAATTTGAAATAATCGTCTTTGAAAAATCCAAATATATTTTAAATCTTTCTCTAGTTAGTTTTGCTATTTTTGTTTTCCAGAAATAATTATATAATTTTTATATATTGATGTATATATAATTTTCTATTTTATATAAATATTTAATAAATAGCCTTAAAATAGTGTTTAGTGTAAATACATATTTATTTCCTTTAAATTAGCGAATTTTATAATTATGTATAATTAGTTCTCCATTTTAAGTAATGAACTTATGTCTTGATAATTATTTTGTCTTGTTTAAATTAAGAAGCTCAAATAATTAATCGATAATTATCCATCTCATTTTAATTTTGGCTGAATTTAGTTATTTGACTCAATTTGGTTATACCGAAGTCTAATTCGGTTAGAATAGCAACTTTAAGTGGTCAAATTTTAAATAAAATAGGTCATCTTCTTAACTCTTGCACACATGTACACATATACATATATTTGCATACACTCTCCCACGCTCTCCTCTCTCTTTTCCTTTTCCAGTCCTCACGCTCCCTCTATCTCTCACGCCCTTCGCTCTCCCTTTTTCCCTTTACCACATCATATTCCTCAACTCAGAAGCCCATAACCCTAGCCCTAAGCTATCGCCAATGCGACATAGCCATCGCCTCGCGTCTCATTTTCCCCCTTTTCCAGGGATTTCTTGTCTACCTTGAAAGAAGTTTGAATTTTTTTCAAATTGCCTCAACAAATCCCCCCCCCCCCCAAACGTCCAATCTTCTCCTATAAATAGCCCTCTATACTTAGTGATTTGGAGGGCGTTCTGAAGTTGGATTTTGAGGGCAAAGAATAGTGTTCTTGCAAAGATAAACACACGAAGGTTTAACACTCGAATTTCTAATTTCTTTTCGTTCATTGGAGTTCTCGTTGGAGCCTCAGTCAGTGGTGGTGAAGTCCTCTGGCTTGTTGTCTCGGTTTGCTGCCAAAAAAAGAGTGGGATGAAACCTGACACCATTATAGCGTCAATTTTGATGATGTACATGCCTCAGAAATTAAAATGTTGAAATGTCAGACTATATGCAACATGATTTGTGAAAAATATACATCATATACACTGATGTACATCATGTTTATTCAAAACGAGAATTGGGTTAAAGCCAAAAATTATAGCGAATTTGGCCCAAGTAGGGGTCCGAATTCATTATCTCTTTGTTTTTCTAATTGTTTTGATTATGTTTTGACTAATTTTATTTAACTCTTAATTTTGTTAATTAGCTTAATAAGATTCTTCAAAAGATGAACAGTTTCCTTTGTGTTGGTTTACTTTGATAGATTTTATTTTATCAACTCTTGCTTTCTTTATTTACATAAATCAAATATTTTTAGTCAAAAATTTCACTTGTCTTCAATTAATTTAAGATAGTTTCATGTCTTCATTGCAAAATTGGTTTAAGGTATGATCTTTAAAGTGATTCAAATAAATTCCTACATAATCTATTTTTAAAGTGTTAATCTTAATCTATTTTTTCTCAAGTTTTAATCACTTTCTTTTTGTTTCAAAAGTTTAAGTTAGGTTTCCTTTTTCTAAAAGCCCCCCAAAAAAATGTTCTTTTACTTAATTATTTTTTCAAAATTTAGTCAAATATTTCAATTAAATCATCGGATAACCGCATGTTAGCGACTGCTTTAAGTGCTAATACCTTCTTAAAGTAGAGCTAAGAATTTCTTACCCATTTTTTCTAAATTCTTAAAGATTTATCTGTTAAGACCTTTTTAAATTAAGTTTTCTTAATTTTAAAAAAAAAATAAGTGACTGTTCTTTTTCTAGGTATTTTTTAAAAATTATTTTAAACTTAGAACATTTCAAAAGTGATTTTTCTAAAGATAGTAAAATCAAGACACAACATACTTTCTTCATCCAACAATAATTGTACACTATACTATTTTAGGATGTCCAATAATACTTGTCCACTTTATGAAATCAATAGATAATTTTACTCTTAGTCCCTAATTTACCCTTATTTTTAATTATAATCATTTTAGTATTATATTTTTCAAGACATTATATTTATTATATTCAAAGGGTAGTAAAATTATCCTTCTATTTATAATTTCTTAAAAAGTGTACACAATCAATAATTGACAAATATTATTGGAGAGAGAGTACAACTTAACAATAATCATACTCACCTACCAACCCCACACACAAAAAAAAAAGAGTAAAAACGTAATCATCAATGACCATACACATCCAAAGTAGGATTAGATTGTAAAAAAAAACATTATAACAAAATAATACTTCTCAAATTTTGTAATTTTAAATATTTTATAATATATTGAAATGATGATAAATTTTATATTTTAGTTTATTACTCCCTCCATCCCTATTTACTTGTCAAATATTTCCTAATTTGATTTCTCCTTTTATTTGTCATTTTTGACAAGTCAAGAAAGGACAAATTTCTTTTTCCAATTATACTCTCAATTTATTAACATTGAGTTAATATCTTTGAAAAATGTAGTGAGTAAATATGTTATCAATTAATAGAGATAAAATAATAAATTTATTATTCGAATCATTATTTTCTTAATAAATGTATCAAGTCAAAATTTGACAAATAAAAATAGATACGGATGGAATATTTACAACTGTTGTAATCAAGGTGTTTTTCTAGAAATGTGTGTGGCCTACTTTAGTATTAATGTATTTACCTTATTTTTTCTTTTAATTTTGATATATATATATATATATATATATATAT
>JAJOOO010013533.1:0-25061 GCA_029582685.1 Solanum piurae | reverse complement strand
CTCAAAATGAAGTAGGATAAAGTAGAGCCTCACATGGGTTTTATGCATTAATAACTTGTTAAAATAATGAAGAATAGCCTTGTTAGTCAGTTTTAAAGAGTTTGGAAGTCAAACGTCAAGGGATGACCAAGTCGTTCGGAACTAGTCTTTTACGTGTTGGTGTGTTCTAGTATGTTGTTCATGTTTGTATCTGTTGTTTGGAGTCTAAAATCAGTGGAGGTGACCCTAGTGTCTTAATAAATATTTTTAGGGTCAAAATGTTTGGATACGACTCCCCGGGGGCCACCCTAAGGGTACCCGAGGAGGACCCCAACCTTGGGTAAGCAAGCTTGAAGTTGTTCTTGGAGAGAGCATGTCCGCGTCGCGGACTAGCTCCACCAAGGGCCAAATGTTTGGTCCGCGTCGCGGATATGTCGCAAACTCTACTGTCTCAAATTTTAATTTATGAAACTTGTGGGAACACCTCCGCGGCGCGAACCTGTTCCCCGACGAAATATGCGAAAGTAAAACTCAAGTTTGACTTGTTAAAAAGGGTCCAACTAAGTGAGGGGTAGATTGGGTACCTGGGGTTATTGTTTTAAGTGTTTTTAACTCTATTTATACATTTATAGTCTATTTTAAAGTCATTCTCGTAAATTCAAAACCCTCCCTCTCTCAAAACCCCATGAAAGCTCAAGGTGAAAGATGGAGCTAGGGTTTATGGTGGCTATTGATTTCTTCTTCGATTTCATTTGGTTCTTGATGATTAAGGTATGGGGATCCTTTATCCTTGATTATTCTTTCTTTCAAGGAGCCCAATCAAAAGGTTTTCAAGGTTTTTTCAAATACACAAAACCCTATTTCGAATTGTAAGCATGGGTTCTTACATTAAATGATTTTAGATGATGTTTTATGTTGTTAGTAATGATTATTGATGGTTTTAAGAAAGAAATTTTCATGAACCCATGTCTTCTCAAGTTCTTTAAATTTGGCCTAAAGTGGGTCTATTGATTTTGAGTAATTGAAGGAGGATTATTGAGTGGTTTGATGTGGGCTGTTCTTATATGATCTTAGCTATGTTGAATTGCTGGAAATTGTTATTGAATTGTATAATGTGAGGTAGTAGCCTTGAATGGTCATAAATTGGGATTTAGCCTTTATGTGGTTATTGGATATTGTTTAGCTTAACTTGTATAGTTGAATGTTGTTATTATCATTGTTATTTTATTTTTAATTGTTGGAATATGAGGATGATGAAGATAGCTATGGAGAGAGGGTAAGTTGACCTAAATTGATGAATATTGTATAATTGGCATGGAATTGAGTATTGTGGCTTATGGCCTTTGAAAGGTGGTAAGATGGCTTGATCTATTAATATTGCTATAATTTTTTTCTTAGGTTGGATCTACCTTTGGTGGAAGTGTTGCTTGTTGCTTTTGAATTATGATTGTGGCCATGAAGGGTATTACAAGAGTATTGTTGTATTGTTGTGTTATTATATATAAATGAAGCTATATGTAAAGTTCTATATGAGGCTATATGTAAAGTCATATATGAAGCTATATGTAAAGTTCGTGTGATGCTATAATGTAAAGATGTTCTAATGGTATTAATGTGATATTGTATAAAGTGTTATTATGCTAATGTGAAAGCATGTTTCTCTTGAAATGATGTATATATGTGATGATGTTGGATTATGAAGTGTCCTCAAATGATAATGTTGTGACTTGATTAGTAGACTAAAGTGTCTCTTCTTGTTACTTAAAGTCTTGAATGCATGAATGTGTGAAGTGGGCTAGAACTAAGAAATGGTGCCCTTGAATCGGCAATATCGAATGAGGATTATGAGAGAGACATATAGAGTTACACTCTATCGCATGACTTTAGAATGATGAAAGAAGTGGAATTTCTGAAACAGCTTATAGCTTCTCATTAATAAATGTGGCGCACTTCACACTCATGAACAATACTCTACTCGACGTGGCTGGTGAGACATCTTAGGACCTTTCTAAACCTTGTGCTCTGAATACCAAATTTGTCACGATCCAAACTACACCCTAGGTATGACATGACATATTATACCCCGAAAAGCTCTACACAAGCCACTTAGCATGCATCATACAAGATAATAGAAATAAAGATTTCAAAAGACAACCTTTTCATATTTCAAAGAGTTTGACAAAAGCGAAAGACTAACATATGTCTCAATAAACCATCTAATACATCATAAGAAAAGTGATTGGGACGTAACTCATACATCATATACATCTTCCAAAACTAAAGAAAATACATGAACAAGTAATGAATCTTGGTCCTCGGAACATGAGGACTCGCTAACTTATGGAATCTTGTAGAATCAATCTAACCACGAGAGTGAGGAATAGGAACGTCGAACCCTACATTAGTGAAACAATGTAGGCACAAGTATGCATTAGTACATGAAATGTACTAAATATGAGGTAATATACATAAACGTGGACATGATATCATGAATGGCTTAAAACATATGGACATGATCATTCTTTGAACAATTAAAGACTTAAAAAGAGAAATGACAATTAAATCCTAAAATATGGTTAAAACATTTAAATAGGAGACATAAGAAAACTTTAAAGAAACATAGTCATTTTTGTGCGATATTAGCTTTAACTGACAATAAGACTATGAGATCTATATCATGGATCCTGGTATATCCCTCATACCGAAAGAAGGGGAATCTACTTTCCAAGGTAGAATCCATACATATCATCATTTGCTAAAGTGGATCCACTAGCTAGGTCATTTAAGACATCCTACGGGGGAACGTAGTTAGAGAGTAGAGGTTGGTACTAAAGACTACCCTATTTGAGACTCCATCTCAAAGCCCTCTCAGTGCTAAGTCTAAATCCCAACGGAATAGATAAAAGTCAAATATATATTTATCATAAGGAAAGGAAATGATCAATACCAATCCACACTTTTAAGATCAAAACATAGAATAGCTTCTTAAAAATAATTCAACATGGACGAGGAAACATTTAACCAATGTGAATTCATTTGTGAGAAATACCTTTCACAATCATGATCATCATTGTAAGTGAGAAATCCTATCACAATAGCATCACTACTTTCCTTTAAAATCATCATCAATTTATTTACAATAACTTCATGAAAACATGCATAACTTGATAATTTCAAAAGTAATAGATTTATGGGTTCATCATAGGATCATAGTTGCAAAACATAATTTAGGCATGGGTAGATGTAATTTCAACTAAATATCATAGATTAACATCAATATATGCATTAGAAGACTTAATCAACCATAATCAATCATAATTGGATGAAACCCACATTTATTGAATTGAAACCCTAATTTGTTCAATTGAAAATTGAATTGGGAACTTGAAATCTTTGGGGAAACCATGGAGGAAAGGACTCCATGGATGAAATACACAATATACCTTGATTCTAGAATCCCAAAACGAATGGAGGATTGGAGACTTGGATGAAACCCTAACTATTCTTCTTCTTCCTTAGCCTTGAGAGAGTTTGGAGAGTGAATTTGGTCAAGTTTTTAGGAGAATGAGTTGAAATGGGTAATTTAGGGTTTAAATTTTTTATATAGGGCTTAGGGTAGAAGGTAAAATAACATAGTTTTGATTTAAACCAATTAGGGAAAAGACCCAAAAGCCCTTTAAAATAACTGCTGACTTTGACCTACGGTTCTGATCGTAGGAATTTCTACGGTCCGTACTAGTCAACTGTAGACCAAGTATTGGGACCATGCTTTCACCTATATTTTGAAATAATATTTCTACGGTTTGTAGAAACCAATCGTATAAACCAACTTTGACCTTTAAAATTTTACTAAGACTGGGACCAACCTACGAGGCCTATCTACGGCTGGTACATGGGTTGACGATTTGTCTTGGTGAATCATAAAATTGAGTACTACGAAATGGTTTTGAAAAAAATATTTCCCTTCTTTCTACGTTTGCCACTTATGGCCCGTGGAAGGTTCTACGGTCCGTAGAACCAGACTGTAGCCCAAAAGTCATTTTCTTCCTTTTCCAAAATCCAAGGTGTTACACCTTCCCTCAGGGTTTTCTCCATAACACTAACTTCCCTTGTGGTTTACAATATTATTAAGTTGGCATCCCTTATTTTGATTTATTTGTAATAACTCTTTCTTTTATTTATTTATGTAGAAAAATCATTATTGGACTAATTTCCCTTACCAATATACTTTTCAACTTAGTTATTTTTATAAATATCATATATTACTTTTTAGTTTATTTTATTTATTAAGTTAATCGTTAAAGCTTAGAAAAATAAAAAGCAAGTGTCAACCTGTTCCACGTTCCAACAGTATACTATTGTTTCTTCTTTCCTCATCAGCTACATGTAATGACCCTCTAGGGCATTTTTTTCTATTTTGCAGTGTTTTCAATGTTTAGAACATTCCTATAGCGACTCTAAGTCATTTATGACTTGCCGGGACTAGTTCAGTCACCTGGTCATTTATTTGATTTTTATGCAAGTTTTTGAGTTGCAGAGCTCTTAAAGTTTAGACGGTTGACTTTGATTATAACTTCAGGTAAACGACCATAGAATGCAATTATGATGGTTCCATTAGTTCGGAAACATTGAGATCGGTCTAGAAGGACCCTTTGTTTGAGTTTCAAGGTTTCAGGATCCTTTTGAGCTACCTTGGGGATTTTGGCTAATATAGAGCCTTGGGTGTAGGACCCAATTTTCGTTTCGATGAACTCTGTTGGAAGTATTGACATCTTTCAGTTCAAAATATTGATTCTCGAGAGATGTTCCCTCGGTCCCATTTTATGTGCCACTTTTCAGATTTTGGAGATCTTTTAAGCATTTTGAATTATCAATTATTGTGACTTGTAGTAATTTTTACATAGTTTACAAATATATAAATTTCATTTAAAAAAATTGAATATTCCATGCGCAAATTTCCGGTCAAACTCAAACTGTTTGATTCTCAAAAAATGAAAAGTGCACATAAATTGAGACAAAAGGAGTAACATAATTTATTTGCTTGCACAAGTTTCTAAACAAATACCGAGAACCCTAACGATGTCTGTTGGGACATAGCAAAGTTGACTGGTTCTAAGCTGGTGTAGCCACTTAATCTGCCATTGACTGATTTAGTGGCAGCCGCTTTAGCTGCCTGCCGCTTTAGTGATAGTCGCTGAAGCTGCTAGGGAGCCAATTTAGCGGAGTCCACCATCAAGGGGCCTAGTTGCTTCAGCGGTAGCTACTTAAGTGGCCAAGTGATCCCTTTTGTGGTAGCCACTTAAGTGGCCAAGTGATCCCTTATACGGTCATCGGTTGGTAATTAAATTCCATTTTCATCTTTGTTTATCACCATATTTTCATCCTTAGAAAATATTTGGAAGCTTGAATTTTCTAGGAATCAGTTTCTTGTGTTGGGTTGCTGGGGGAGTGCATCGGGATATTGCTAGGATCATTATTGATGTGTTAAACCTGAGTTCCTTTGGATTTTCCTCCGTTTCTAGCCTTTGACCGTGAACTCTAAAGTGAGGTGCATGAATTCTTTATGGGCATTTTGAAGCTTGGATTGTGCAATTTTTGGGGCATAAGCTGTTGGAGCTGGTTAGGACCCTTGTCAGAATTAATTTCATGATTCCCTTGCACGAGTCCACAATGCCATTGTTGACTCATTTTTAGTCCGTCTTTAATTGTTGCGAATTGGGTGTCAAAACATTCGTATTGACATCGTGATGATTAAATTGTCAGTGTGGTAGCGTTCGAAGGTGGTTCGAAAGGGTAAAACGTTAGTTTCATAGACTTTAGAGGACACATGACTGATATTGAGGTAGGCAATGACTTACCGATCTTAGACTATGCTTGTGTTGGTATTTACATGGTGTTTATCTAGTTTTGGGAGGGTTCTTAGCCTTGTTCATGTTTACTTGATAGAAGTCTTGCCTTAGCTTTCATTTTCAGGTATTTTTTAGGGAAGTATGCATGTTTACCTTACCTGCGATACCTATCATGACTTGTTGATGTTTTATGACTCAAATTGACATTTGTGAGTTATTTTTGGCCTTAGTTAGGATTATACTAGTCGATAACATTGATCTTGTGCAGCAACAGGAACATCTGGAGATCGAGGTTGAGCTGATGGCATTCTAGTTAGGCTCATCTCCATATGCATATAGTTTTTGATACACTTTGTATTTGAGAAAAGTCTTTACTTATTTTTTGTATTTTTGGAGTCTGTATTATATTAAGTAGCTTTGTACCATCGTCCACCAAGTCGTGGGATTGGATCATGTATTGTTGTATTTATTTATGTCATGTCTTCTCTTTCGTTGTTTATTTCCCCATTATGCTGTTATTTTTCCGCTGATTTCAAGGTTTCTGCTCACTTATCCCATTAACTACCATTGAGGGATATGAGTTGGCTTGCCTACAACCAAAGATTTTTATAGGTGCAATCTTGACTCGAGTGTTTGGATCGTGACACTACGGTTCTCTTCACTTTGTCCTCTTCATCCTAAATCATCTATCTTCGTCATGCACATATACTCTCTCTTTAAAATTCACAATGTGTAATAATTTAGTCTATTATTCAAATATATAACCAAAGTTAATTTATTTTATTTTGCTTTAATTTATTGTCAATTTATTGAGTTTCCATTTATCATTCAAGAAATTGTAATTCAATCCAATTTCATAATAAATCCTTTTTGTTTCTTCCAACATTCTATAAGTTACAATACGTCTCACAAACATACTGTCAATGAGGGCTATGAAATTGCTTACGTAAAGAAATTATGTGACATTATTCACCTTCGATAATCATCCTACTCGACAACGAGCTATGGTGATCTTTGAAGAAAATTGAAATTTGAATATTTAGTAGTGCAAATCAAGAAATGATGGCAGACATTACCGTGGCTTTACCTAATGGCTCAAAATGGAAAAAACATTTTGCCCTATGAGGATTCTCTACAGTGTTTTATACATTTCAGTTTTGTGCACTATTAGTGTATAATATTTTCTACACTATCAGATAATTTTTAAGATAAACATGGTAACTTAATTAAATAATTAATAAAATATCTTTTTGAATATAATTATTATTACGGTAAAATATAGCGAAGGAAAGTTGAGTCCTCTTTATTCTCTAACCAAAATTAAATCATAGCTATCTTCTTAATTAACCAAGTTTATTTGGTTTTCTAAATCTGATATATTTTTTTGGTTCTATCTCCTTATCTTCTTGTTCTATTTTTTATTTTTTGTGTCTTCTTTCGTTGTATTGATCTTTCAATTATTTTCACTTAAATCATGTTTTCAAGTTGTTTGTGAATTTTCTCAGGGATAATAATTATATTTGTAGTAGTGATTATATTGTTATCAACCTTTTGATCTTTAGGATATTTGGGATATCGTATTATTGCAGATCAGAATAATAAGTTGCTACTTTTTTTAATTCTTCTTCTACTTCAGTGTACACTGTACGGATCATGACTTTGCCAAAATTTCAAAAAGTAAAACAACGACAATTAATAAATTATTTGTGGCATTGAAAGAATATATCTAATGAAAAAAAAACACACGTAGAATAACAAATAACTTGGTTAATTAAATGAACCATTAAAAAAAAACCTACCCTACCCTGTCGTCACCCCTCTCTACCAATCTGATGATGGCCTCTCCGACCATTGATTAGCCATCGGCGGTGATGGCTGACCACCATATACCCACCACATCTAAATTTACCAATCCCTCTTCACCCTATACTAACTCGATTTTGGATTATGCCAATTTTCTAAAGCCTAAAATCCTGAATTGAAAAGTGATTATCACTACACGTTTACCAATAATTCCATATAAGCATATTACACGTTTGCATGGTGAACCATATATTAAGTGGATAGAGAAGGAGGTAGCATCAATGGACATCATAGAAAGCCTCCAACATGCAGTAGTTGGAAAATTTTCTTATGGATGGCCTGAATTAGAAGAACTTTGAAGTTTTATACCTACACAATGCAGCATCAAAGGAGATTGCCTGATAGGTTTCTTTCGCAATGGACTCATTTTGATGAGATTGTCTTTGAAAGAAGATTTCATCAATATTACGTCTAAGGCAACTTTTTACATCAATTAAAAAGATGGAAATTCATATCAAATGAGACCATTGATTTATGACTCAAGATTCAAAATAGATGATGAGACAACAAAAGCCATGGCATGGATATCTTTTCCAAATCTTTTACCCATTTATTATGTCAAGGAATCTCTTTTGTCATTGGCATCACCAGTTGGCACTCCTCTGTATCTTGACATGGCAACTGATATACCGTGAGTTTACGGTATTTTGATATGTTTCGCTTAGAGTTTGTGTGTATCTTGGGCCATTTTGTTATTAGAAATAATGTTTTGTGTATAATTCTTGCATGAAATAAGCTTGGATGCGATTGATGGAGATAAGAGATGGAAAAGTGTAAAAGTAGCCACCAACGGGGACAACCACGGACCGTTGGTCCATCGACGGGCTGTGGATAGGCAGTCGTAGGTCCTGGTCTAGAAGTTGAGTTTCAGTAACTCAAACCACGGAGTGTCAGGATGGACCGTAGTCCAGTCCATGGACCATAGGGGATGCATCGTAGGTTAAAGATCATGGAAGTCTGACCAAGTGTGGAACCACGGAGAAGGCGATAGACCATAGATTTACCCACGAGCCGTCCTGCACATCCGTCGATGAAGATCAAAAAGTTAAAGTTCCAGTACCTGATTTTATTTTCTAAGTGTTGGACCACAAAAGGGGACCTACGCACCGTAGGTCGACCCACGGTCCATAGGTCGTGCCGTCGACTGAAGTCACGCCTAAGCAGTTATATTTCCTTATTTTGTTTCATGTTTGAGTTAGGACTTGTTTTCTATAAATAGAAGTTGTAATCCTCATTTTTCGGGGTTAGACATTATTGTAAACTTTTACTTTTGTCTTTTGGGGAATTATTTGCAAACACTTAGGAATTTAATTTCTGGAAGTTGGTTTATACGATTTTCACTTTGAATTTCAATTCAAGATTTGAATTTTCATCTATTCTCATTGTAAGTTCATGAATTCTCTTAACCTAATTATGAATTGTGAACTATCAAGCATGAGTAGCTAAATCCATAACTAGGGTTGTGGGAAACATAATCAATTAACAAAGTATGAATAATAATTAAGTAATTCTTGAATAATGTTTATGCATGTATTGTTAATCCTTTAGTTTAGAAGTTTTTCTAGCGGTGCACAACGTTAGAACTCGCCTCATTCCTACTTGCCGGACCAAGGAGGTAATGAATGAGAAAAGTATTAAACAACAGAGATTTAATGGATACTATCTAATTGTTTAATGTCAATTGAAGTGAGGGTGAAAACTAAGCCATATATTGATGTGATGACTAATTTGGGGTAAAGGTAAGGGTTAGTAAAGCATACACCCGTAGCCGGACCAAGGTGCGTGGTGAAATTCACTATTTGGAGGATCAATCACTTAGGGATACCCAACTTACCAACTTTGCATGTTAAACACTAGGAAATGATTACTATTATTAGGATTACTCCGTTAAGAGCTTATGGGGAACACACATACCCTAGTTTCTATTCTATATATATTTCTCAAACTATTAATCTTGCTTACTTGTTACTTTTTTATTCAAATCAACAATTTGTTACTTTAGTTATAAAAACCCCCTGTTTACTATTTTAGGAAATAGTTTGACTAAAAAGAGATAATTATGAGTTAAGTTTAAGTCTAAATCATACTACTCGTGGGATCGACCTTACCTACAAGTTGGGTTCTTTATTTGACAACGATCACTTATGCTTCTTGAATAGAGGTGTAATTTGAGCGTATCAAATTTTGGTGCCGCTGCCGGAGATTTTCGATTTTAGATTAAGTTTAACTACATTATTGAACTTTAGTCAAGTATTTCTTGATTTTACATTTTGCTCTGGTTTTTGTTTTCTACAGGTTTCTACTCTAGTGTGATGCAAGTACACGTAGTCGAGGCGAACCATTGACCCCATACGATCCAAAGTTGAGTAAAATTTTGAGAAAAATGAATAATCAAGGGGTTCACAACAATCCAATCGGAGAGGGTTTAGGAGATGAAGTAGAATTGCAGCCTCCTGGAGTTGTTAATGTGCCCGCTCAAGTACATGGTGGTAATCTAATCGGAGATCCAGAGACGGTGCAGAATCTGCCAGCACCTAGGTTTCGTGATAACTATAGGGTTGACTAAAATATGATTGAATCAGAAGTGCCTATCGTTCTTCCTCCTCTACCTCCAGGACATACATTTGTGGTGACCAGTAGTCTTATGCAAATGCTTACAACAAGAGGGTTGTTTTCTTGTGTAGTTTCAGAAGATCCACATGGTAACATGGCCAAATTGAGAAGCATCTGTAAGAGTTGTGTGGGACGACTAAAATTGGATATAGATGTAATAGATTTGAGAGTCTTCCCTCTGTCATTGACGGGTGATGTTGCAGTGTGGTTCTCAGAGCTTCCATACAATTTAATTCATACGTGGGACCAATTGCATAAATTGTTCATGGCTAAGTATTTTCCGGTGTCTAAGAAGTTAAATCACAAGGATAAACTGAATAATTTTGTAGCACTACCTGGAGAGTCTGTAAGCACTTCATGGGATAGGTTCACTATGTTCATCAGAAGTGTTTTGAATCACCGCATAGATGATTAGTTACTGAAGGAGTACTTCTATAGAGGGTAGGATGACAATGGAAAGGTTGTGCTATATAATATTGCCGGAGGATCATATGGTGAGTGTACTTTTGAGAAGATCGCTGAAAAATTAGAGAAGATTTCCCAAAACAATAAGGCATGGAGCACTAGAAAGGTGAATACTGGTAGAAGCACATTTGCAGTCCAAACTGCACCCAGTCAATCCAATGATGAGATTCATGAGGAGATGGCTCAAATGAGGACATATATTGGCTTGGTATTAAAGCATCTGAGTGAAGGTGCAGAAAAAGTGAATGCGGTAAACTACTTAACTAAGCCTCCACCACCACTAGTTGAGGAATCTTACTATGAGGAGGACACAAAATTGGGTTAATGATCAGACGACGGGTTTCCGAAACAACTCCCAAGGTTTCAACTCGGATAATTGACGCCAAGGTCAAGGAAACCAAGGTCAAAATTATGGCAACTACAACTGTGAGAGAAATGATGTCTGGGATGGGAACTATAATTGTTATAACAATGACAACCAGAACAACGATGGCATCAGGAATGAGAGAGTTTGACCCTATGTTCCACCTGGTAGTAGAGAATCTAGTAATAGAGAAAGTGGTAGTAGTATGTCACGCATTGAAGATATGATGCAAAAGATGATAAAGAGGTTTGATGCAACTGATGGGAATGTGAAAGAGATGCGAAATGACTTATCTGGAATCGGTCAAAAAGTTGATACCCATGCAATGTCGATTAAGCAACTTGAGCAACAATTTAGTAAGTTGTCCGCTACTGTAAACCAACGTCAGCCTGTCACACTTCCTAACAACACCATCCAAAATTAGAAAAATGATGGGCATTGTATGGAAGTCACTACTCGCGGAGGTAAGCATAATATTGATCCCCTCATGCCGTCTAAGGTTGAAAGAGTGGTAGAAAATGATGTGGAAGATATTGAGGTTACTACAGAGTCGAAAGCTGCTATAGAGAAGGAAGTAGAGGTGATCCAAAAAGTTGTTCCCATGCCTAGACCTCCCCCTCCATTCCCACAAAGATTGGTGGAAAATACCGAAGAGGGAAAATACCGCAGGTTCATAACTATGTTGAAACAACTTTCCATTAATGTTCTGTTGATAGAAGCTTTATAGCAAATGCCGGGGTATGCAAAATTCATGAACGACTTGGTGACCAAAAAGAGGGTTGTGAGTTTTAAGGATGAAGAAAAGTTACAACATTGTAGTGCTATTGCTACTAGGTCACTTGTGCAGAAGAAAAAGGATCCTGTAGCCTTTAGTTTTACTTGTACCATTGGTATGTTGCACTTTGCAAATGCTTTGTGTGATTTGGGTGCCAGCATTAATCTGATGCCATTGTCCATCTACAAGAAGTTGGGTTTTAGGGCTCCAAAACCAACTGCGATGGGTCTACTCATGGCCGATAGAACTGTGAAAATGATGTTCTCCAAGATGTCCTTGTGAAAGTGGAGTCGTTCATTTTTCTGGTGGATTTTGTGATACTTGATTTTGAGGTTGATTTTGAAGTCCCCATCATTTTAGGGATACCATTCCTTGCTATTGGGCACACCTTAGTCGTTATGGAGGGAGGGAAGATGAAGTTCCGACTGAATAATGATGAGGTGACTTTTAATATATGTAGGCCTATGAAGCAGGAAAGTGATCTTAAGTCGGTATAGGTGGTGAATCATATTGTGGAGCGAGGTTCTAAAGTGTCTATTGGAGGTTGGGCGTTGATGCACTGACAGCGGTAATGATGAATTTTGACAGTGATGGTATTGAAGACTATGATGAATTATTTGCCGCACTTGATAAGTTTAATTTACGTTCCAAACCAAAAAATTAGAGTTAGATATGAAGAATCGCGACTCCCATCTGTAAAACTGGCTTTACCAACCCATATGAGGTATGTATTCTTGGGGAAAGATAGCACTTTACTGGTAATCAATGTTGTTGATTTGAGTGAGGAACAAGTAGAAGCATTGGTTTCTGTATTTAAGAGGTTCAAGAGGGCTATTGGATGAACTATTGCGGACATTATTGGGATTCCTCCTGGCATTTGTTCTCATAAAATCCAACTCATGCTAGACAGCAACCTAAGTATTGAGCACCAGAGTAGACTTAATCCACCGATGCAAGAGGTTGTGAAAAAGGAGATCATTAAGTGGTTGGATGCTGGAGTCATATATCCCATCGCTGATAGGGGTTGGGTGTGTCTTGTTCAGTGTGTGCCCAAGAAAGAAGGGATCACCGTGGTTCCGAATGCTAAAACTGAGCTTGTTCCGATAAGGCCAGTGACTGGTTGGAGAGTGTGTATGGGCTACCGCAAGCTAAATGCATGGACAGAAAAAGACCACTTCCCAATGACATTCATGGATCAGATGCTAGATCGTCTAGCTGTAAGGGTTGGTATTGTTCTCTAGATGGGTATTCGGGGTAAAATCAAATCTCTATTGCTTCGGAAGATCAAGACAAAACCATCTTTACTTGTCGTTATGGCACTTTCGCATTCAAAAGATGCAATTTGGTTTGTGTAATGCTCCAGCGACTTTCCAGAGGTGTATGATGTCAATATTTTTAGATATGGTGGAGGACACGATTGAGGTATTTATGGATGATTTCTCCATGGTAGGTGACTCGTTTGATGCTTCTGACCGAGGTACTTAAATGATGTGAAGAGTGTAATTTTGTGCTCAATTGGGAAAGTGCCACTTCATGGTCAAAGAGGGGATAGTTCTGGGTCATTAGATTTCGCAGAAAGGTATTGAGGTTGATAGATCCAAAGTTGAGGTAATAGAAAAGCTTCCACCACCCATCTTTGTCAAAGGTGTTCGGAGTTTTTTTGGGCATACAGGTTTCTACCATAGGTTCATAAAAGATTTCTCAAAAATTTGCACACCCATTGTGCAATCTACTCGAAAAGGAATGTAAGTTTGATTTTTATGATTCTTGTTTGAAAGAATTTGGAGATATAAAAGCAAATATAGTCTCCACACCTATCATTATTTCACCGGATTGGGGGCAACCATTTGAAGTTATGTGTGATACGAGTGGGGTGGCGCTTGGTGTGGTATTGGGACAGAGGCGAGAGTGCATTCTTCATCCGATTTACTATGCCTACAAAGCTCTGAATGTGGGTCAACAGAACTATCCTATGACTGAACAGGAACTCCTTGTTGTGGTTTTTGCATTTAAGAAATTTTGATCCTACTTTCTTGGTACTAAGGTCATAGTACATACTGACCATTCTGCATTGAGGTATCTGATGGCTAAAAAGGATGCAAAACTGAGGTTGATTAGATAGGTATTGTTGCTGTAAAGTTCAATTTTGAGGTTAAGGATAGAAAGGGAACGAAAAATCAGGTTGCCAACCATTTGTCCAGATTAGAGAAAGAAGCTATTCTCAAGTTAAGAGATGGGGCTGAGATTAATGATGCATTTCGAGATGAACAGGTATTGGCTGCTTCTTATGATCTTATCCCATGGTTCGTAGATCTTGCTAAATACTTGGAAAGCGATTTGGTTCCATCAGATTTGTCATTTCACTAAAGGAAAACGTTTATCTCTAATGTGAAGAAGTACTTTTGGATGAGCCTTACTTGTTTCGTGTTTGTGCTGATGGGATTATTCGTCGCTGTGTGCCCAAGGTTAAGATGATGAGTATATTAGAGACGTGTCATTCATCGCATGTTGGTGGGCACCATAGTGGTATTCGGACTGCCTATAAGATCTTACAGTGTGGGTATTACTGGCCTACCATTCACCAAGATGTTCATGATTTCACCAAGTCTTGTGATTGTTGCCAACGATAAGGAGAAATTTCAAAGAATCAAGAACTCCCTATGAAGTTGATATTGGTTATTGAGATTTTCGATGTTTGGGGTCTTGACTTCATGGGTCTGTTTGTGATTTCGCATGGGATGAAGTATATTCTTGTTGCGGTTGACTATGTATCAAAATGGGTGGAGGCTATTGCGCTTTCAAACAATGAGGGAAAAAGTGTCACAACATTCCTGAAAAAGAATATCTTCTCCAGATTTGGTACACCTAGGGCAATTATCAGCGACGGAGGTTCTCACTTTTGTTACAACACTGATACGCCGCATCGAGTTAAAGACTGCATGATATGAATGAGCTCGATGAGTTTCACCTAAAAGCATATGAAAGTTCAGTCTTGTGCAAGGAGAAGATGAAAAAGTACCATGATCAGAAGATTGAAAAGCATGAATTTATTGTAGGTGATTTGGTGCTCTTATTCAATTCAAGGTTGCGCTTGTTTCCTGGAAAGCTTAAGTCCAAGTGGACCGGGCCATTCAGAGTAACTCAAGTATTTCCACATGGAGCGGTTGAGCTCGAGAACAAGAAAGGTACGAGGTTCAAGGTGAATGGACAGAGGATAAAGGTTTACTTGGGGAAATCTGAGAGTATACAAGAGGTGATAGAGGCCTATTATCTTGATGAAGTCTGAGTAATCAAGGTATATGCATCGTGTCGCGATGTTAAATCAAGCGTTGCTTGGGAGGCAACCCAAGATGTACAATCTAGCCAACTATAGGAGTTTCTTTTAGATATAGGAGTTTTCTTCTTTCTTTTCGATTTTGTAGCTCTTTAGATAGGTGTTTATTTTTATAATTAGTGTTGGCTAGATATAGATAGGGTCCGTGTCTAAAAAGTGTCCTGAAAATGAAAGAAGAAAGTCCTAATGGTTGCTACATGTGTAGGGACGAAAAGGCAAAATCTGCAAAAAATAGTTGTTCAGTGGTCTACGCGCCCCATCGACGGTCTGTTAGTCCACTCACGGACTGAGGATGGCGTCCGTAGATCACAAGTAAGTTCTCAATTTTTTGTAACTGTCAACATGACCTACGGAACCCATCGACGGACCCTCGACGGTGTCTCGTGGGTCCAGTTTAGGGTTTCTGCCTGACCCCACCCGGACCCCAAATTAGTATAACCCTTAATT
This sequence comes from Solanum piurae, assembly GCA_029582685.1. NCBI lineage: Eukaryota > Viridiplantae > Streptophyta > Magnoliopsida > Solanales > Solanaceae > Solanum > Solanum piurae. Next base: position 9,372 of record JAJOOO010013533.1, on the reverse strand, counting down.
TTAAAAACATATCCCACTTTTATCATGCCCCACAACCGTTACAAACCATCCATTCCCCCAATTTTCAACCCTTAATCTCCCCCATTTACTCCCCCAAATCAATCCCACCTGACTCCATTCAAATTCACAATCCCATATCTTCCATTTTCTCTCCCACATCATTCCATCATCTCCATTTTTCTCTCCAAAAGCTTGCAAGGTCCGGGTTTGGTGTCCACGTTATTCTAGAAGATTTTTCACTCGATCACACACTCACCATCGTTGATTACTTGTAAGGTAAACTGATTTCTCCTAAACTTTGAATAAATCATTATTTCAATTGAAGTCACAACGATGAACTTGACCTTGGGTGGTTAAATTACTTGTGAAATTATTGAGTTTTAGTTTGGAAATACCCTTGGAATGACGGTACGTGAGTGTGTAATTAATCTAAATCAAATAAATAGGTTGATAGGTCTAAATGAGAGTCTTGACTTAGGGTTTCGAGGTTTCTTTGTGTTGAACTTTGAATTGTGCATAATTCGGAACCCTAGGAACGATGAACTACCACATTACTTGTTGAAATGCATGTTTAGGCTTAGTTTGATTAAGTTTTTGTTAAAACAAATTCATTGACTGTGAGTTGAACTTCATGCCTGGCACAACACTGATACACGGCCACAACCAACAGACCGTAGGTCGTGGCCCGTCACTTGACAGTGCACAAAAAAATTGTTAAGTTGTGAACCACGGTGTGGCCTACGGTTCGTCGTTCCATCGACGGACCATTTTGTACATCCGTGGTTTAAACATCTAAAACCCAAAAGTGGGTACCCTGACCTAAGGAGGGGACCCATAGGCCGTCGTTCCATCGACGGACCGTAGGTACCCACCGTGGGTCACAAGTTCAGCTACTGTCTGAAATTTTTTGAGTTTCTGTCTGGGTCCAAATCTTGTTCTAAAATTATTCCTTGAGTCTTATTACCTTGTTTTAGTACTAACAAGTCTTCCATAGGTACAATGGCCCCGAAACAAGCTCCAACCTATGCAAGAGGGGGCAAGTCCAAATTAGTCGCCCCTTCCCGACGCATGATAAATCATGAGAGTGACCAAGATTACATACCAGAGACCACCAGAGGCTCCCCTACTTCCCCCGAACCACGAGAAACCGGGCCAGGTTTGTACTTACTTCCAGTGATGAGGTCACTGCCCCCCAGTCTGAGAAGGGGGCCACACATTCCAGCACCGAGTCGCAGTCCGGTTCTAGTTCTAGCTGCAATCCCACTTCTTCATTTGATTCTGATAACTCAGGAGACATCTCAGTACCTCCTAGAGCTGAGCCTATCCCTAGTTCCGCTAAGCTGGACATATAGTGCATGGATGGCTAGTACCAGATATATGAGAATGGCACTATGCTGAATGAACACTGGAAGATGGCTAGGATCGTTACTGAGGAGCACATGTCCAGGCATCGACCACACTGCACCAATTATTGAGGAGCTTTTCCAGAGACACAAATATGAGTGGATGGAACGAGGCCTCGGGAATTACAGGGAGGAGATTACCAGAGAGTTTTATGCCTCATATGCAACCACCGTCCAAAATTCCATATCCAAGAAGTCTAAGCCACTGTACCATCCTCCACTTCAGTCCACATTGGGGCATAATTTCCCTGTTGACATCTCAGAGGCCACCATTCACTGTTTTATTTACGGTCCAACCCACATTCTGTCGATTAATACATAAGATTATGACTACATGATGGAGATCGTAAAGAGTGGAGAATTTAAGAGGGATGTCGGGCAGAGGTAGACACTTCTGAGGTGGATGGACTGACACATAGCTGAGGAAGGCGAGGGCACTAAATGGGTTAGAAACATGGCATTGCCTATCAGAAGGCAACTCTGAGCTTCATAGTGAAGTTCTTTTGGCTTATGGTTCGTTATAGACTATCCCCTACTTAGGCTGACAATATTGTCACTTGGGACTGGTCCGTGATGATTGTTGCTATTATGGAGGGTTTGGAGATTGATTTTTCCCGCATCCTTATTGCTGAGATCCACTAGAGTGCCTTTCGGATCACCACCACTATGCCTTTCCCGTGTCTGATATTCCATCTCTGCAGGGAGGCTTCAGTGCCTATTTGACATTGTGACAGGTTGCTGGCGGCAACCAAGACTTTTGACATCGGCCTCATGCGAGATGATGTCAACCTTGTTGTACCACAGCGGGAGCCACATGTTGATGTACTGCCTTTGGGTGCTAATCTTGTTGCGGATGTGGAGCATATACATGCTAATGACTCTACTATTCCATCCATTACTGATGCACAGGCCGATGTTTGCGTAATCAAGACACAACTTCCAATGCAAGTATCTACGATCGTACAATAGTATAATAACCCAACCAAGGGTTGGGATCGTTCCCACAGGGAGTGGTTTTGAGAATTAATAGAAAAATAAAATTTAGTTCTAATTAGTCATAGCTAAAAGCATATTAAATCAAAGGGGTGACACAAAAGTGTCAATAAACAATAGGGGTTTGTAACAAGTAAGCAAAAATAGTAAAAACAGTGAAAATAAAGAAATATACTAATATGGAGACGGGATTCTTGGGATGTGATAGGAATACGGGATAGACTAAATCATTGGTTACATGCTTTTGGTAGTAAATTATTTGAATCTTTGTGACTAGGCTAGACTTTAAAGGGGATAAGCTCTCTCTCGAGCAACTTACCCCGTTTCAAGCAGGTTCCACTCGGACACCCACTTGCCGCATGAAGAACAACCTTCGCCTTAACCCACTCACTCTCTCAAGCTGAGTGTGTGGATATGAGACTAGGGTTCACTCTCTCGAGCTGAACCTCATGTCGACCCACTTGCATTGGCCATCAATTTAGTAGTCTTAGTTTTACGTCCTCTCTCTCGAGCATGTCGAAAACACAAAGGTGAAATCGTATTTGCAACTAAAGTTTCATTAAGTTCCACCACAACTACTAAATGAAATCACATCAAAACAATAAATAAACCATCAACAAGCAAGACCCAACAACTAATCTAACCCATATTCACAAAATCACACCCAAAGAATTGGGGTTTTAGCTAGACATACTAAAGAGATAGAAATTTATACCAAAATGAGTTTGCATTCAAATGGGTATGAATATTTAAGTCTCAAAACAAGTCAAGAGTGAAGAATCCAAAAGTCCCAAGCCCAAATTCTTGGAGATGAAACCCTTTGAATCTTCAAGTTCTTCAAAACCCTCTCAAACTTAGAGCAAAAATATCAAAAGTACTTTTCTATATAAAAATTATAATAATTGTTCGAATCTTAAAACTACAACTCTAACTAGTATTTATAGTTTTCACAGATTTGTACTGCAGCGGATCATTCGGTTACATTAGTCGGAATCGCCGATCAACTCGGCGATTTACCTTTTGGTGTAGTTCATCGCCGTCTTGCACCAGCCTTCAACATCGTCGTGCTTTGGGTCATTGGGCGACATGGTACTACTTCGCGAAACTTCTCGGCGATGCGCCGACTGCTCCTTTTTCCGCCAACTTGATCCTTTTCTTCAGTGCTCAGCACACTGGAACAAAAGGCGAAGTAAGACCCTTCGGTGACTCGCCAAGTGGACTCAGCGATCCTCAAACCTTCATTTCTTCGTTCTTTTCATCCTTTTCATTCCTTTTTGCGACGTAGTGTACATGCTTTCCTTCAAACTTCAAATACCTGAAACTTAAGGGTTTTCATCAGATATTGAGATAAAATAAGCATTTGAGGACACAATTTCTATTAAAATATAGCCCTAAATGAGTCCAATTTGTGAACTCATCAACACCCCTAACTTAAACTTTTGCTTGTCGTCAAGCAAACTCAAACCCAGCCGTTCAAAAAGAGGTCTCGAACAGTGCTACACAAGACTCAATCGTGAATGCACACAACAAGACTCAAGTTACTTATGCAAAGATCAAATGTGTACCGAAAGATTCAAGTTGTGACACACCAATACCAAAGAATCTCATGCTCACAATACTTGCTTCAAATGCGAGTTCAAGCTCAACCAAAGTGTTCAAACGCCATCACACAAGGAATGATTCCATATTTACACACAATGGTTTGCAATTTAAAGTTTCAGAATCACATGCAACGCTCACTCTCATAATGAAGAACACAATGCATGCTTTCACCCATAGGTTTGCCCATATTTTCCGATAAAGATTTGTTTCAGCTCACTCAAGATCAAAATGTTCTTTTCAAGGCTTGTAATGGGGCTGAGTGCAAAGGTATGGTCATTTAGTCTCAGTGACTTTTTTCCTCATGAAATTTGGTACTCACAACACTTACTTTCCTCTTCTTTCATCATTCTCTTTAGTGCTCATAAGTCATCCTATTATTTACTTTCCATGGATTGTTTGGGAACCCCATTTCTTTTGTGCTTTATTTCACAACTTTCTTTCACTTCTTTTTCATTCTTTTTTTTTTCTTTCTTTCTTTCCTCTTTTTTTTTTGTATGGAGGGGTTCCATTTTTCTCAAAACCATGGGTAAGAAGGACTTTCTTGCACTTCTTGATTTACCCTTTCTTTTCACCACACCCCTAACTTAGGCTTTTGGCCTAAGTTGGCTACTCGACTAACCACAACTTTATGAGGATTATGGGTAATGGGTAAAGAAAGGTTACGTTTGCATCAAGTTTCTTCCAAAGAAAGGTAAGGCTCAAGGGTGTTCAAGAGAGGTTCACACACTCACGGTCACAAAAGAGGTATATGTCAAATTGGCTCACACTCTTTAAAGTTGCCTAAGATCATATCAAGAGTTAACATCACTTAGTCGATCGGACCAACAGGGAAAATTTTAGGATCTATTATGCATGGTTCACAGTAAGCTCATCACACAAGGCATCGACACTATAGTCAAACAAGACTCCACACTTTCGCTAGTGTGCAACGGTCATCACAAGAGAATCAATTTGATTCATGGCTAATCACAACGAGATGCAAAGAGTTCACATATTGTCTATTTGACTTCAATTGGGTACATTCATGTTTGTTCGATTGAGAGCACTATTCAAGTCATAAGTATTGATTGGAACCTAGACTCAAATTTATTCAACACATGAGAGGTGGAAAAGTTTTTGGACGGGTCTAAATCGGTTTTGCAATTTAAAATAAAAGGAGGTGTAAGCTCAAACATCCACAGAAATAGATAAAAACACAATTTTAAAGTAGAACAACCCAAATATATACACAAAACACAACTACCAACACAAAAGGTGTGAGCCTCACCCCACCACAATTAAAAAGTATTTGTCCTCAAATGCAAATAAAAGTATCCAAAACTAAAAATATAATAAGATAGAGAGGGAGGTAAAGAAAGGTTTTGTCTATGCAGTCTTTTCTCTATCGGGGTCTCGGTGGCTGGTGTAGCAGTCTGTATATGGGCATTAGTGCCCGGAGTAGCCTCAGACGGAATAGCAATACCAGATCCACTAGGAGCTGTTGTGGATATCTCAATCGGCAATGTCTGGATCATCGGCTGCACAACCGTCTCTATAAGATCTAGCAAGTCTCTGAATATGCCCTCATCTCTTCTCTCATGTGTCTCCTCTGCTTGTACTGATATCAACTTCTCATCGGTCTGTGCATCTGACTCTGCATGTGTTGTGCCATCCCTTTGCACATCTCCGATGGTAGCCGGAGGAATCCCCGAAGTCTCAAGAGCATCCCTTTCATCAGCAGCCTCTAGCAGTGAAGTGAAGTCAGTAGACTTAAGATAGTCTACATCCTTTCTCAAATCTACCACTTCAGCTTTCAAAGACGAAACCTAGGGTGTCTCTCTTTATCTGGTCTCACAAGTAGTGACTCTAGTAGCCAGATCATCAACAGAGTCCCTAAGGGTGGGTCAGTGTAGCCAAGATAGCACTATCGATCATCCCTGGAATAGATCTCTCCAATCGAGTCACTCTCAAATCTGCTGAATTGGCCAGCTGTCCCATCTTTAGGATCATGGCATGAGTAATCCTAGCAGGTTGGGAGGAGGAAAAAGAACCTGGGACATGTGAAGAAGAGGAAGAATGAGCGGGTATACCTGAGGGCTCAGAAGCCGGAGTAGGCGAAATTTCCTCTGCTAGTAATGACTCAACATTGACCTCTAGAGAAGTGTCTGCTGGAGCTGATCTTCTTTTGTCAACCTCCTCTCGTGTGAACTCGGCCTCGATATGCCAGATATCGGTGGAGGAAGATGGGGTGACCTCAACTCCCTCGTACTATCACGAGGTACTCCAGCTTGCAGGCACAACTCAGTGACCAGGACTGGAAATGGCAGAGACGTCAGTTTCTATTTGGCTATCATGGCCATCTCAGGTGACATCAACAGTCCCAGATCGATCCACCTCCTGGCCATGATAGAACCAAGGAAAGTCGCCTTAGGATGGCGCATAATAGACTCGTTCCTACAGACCGTGATAGAAACAAGGCAAGTCGCCTTAGGATGGCACATAATAGACTCGTCCTGGGACGGCATGATAGTGATGCTGATGAAGCCAAACCAGAACCTGGAGGCGATGTTCATATCCTTCTTCTTAATAGGAGCTCCTGCATCCATCCACCTCGGGGTGATGTAAGAAATCATCGTAGCCAACCAACCCTTCAAATCATCCAGGGACTGGACAATCAGCAACCCCTCATAAGGAAGTACAGAGTACAACGGTCTACACAATACAACATTAATGTGCTCACTGCGACACTCCACTTCCTTACCTCTGACCATGACCGACTTCACCAGTCGAAACTCACTTGCCTTCTTCTTGTTCTTCGGCACCAACTCCCCATAAGCAGTGTAAAAATCTCTGACCCAGGAAGGCATGCAAGGGCCTCGAGACCGTGTGAACTGCTCAAATCCATGGTATCTGAGAGTTTCAAGCACATCAGGATGCTTGCCTTCCAAACCCTCCATAGATAGTAACTTTTCCTCTATGATGGTTCGTTAACCATCACATTTCAATCTAATTAACAACCTCGGTGGAGGAACTATACGGAGTGCAGGGGTGACTGGAGGTGCCTGAGATGGCACTGAATATGTTATTGGAGGAGCTGCAACTGATGTAACCCTGGTGGATGTGGGTTGAGGTCTATCTCTGAGCCTATTCTGTCGGTGAATTAATGGTTGATCATATTCAGGCTCAGACCACTCAATTTGTGCCTCAATAGCTACTCTTTTCTTCGCTATATGCTTCTTTCTCTTGCCTTTGTCTCCCGGTTGGAGGTCATCCCCTCTCCTCTTTGGAGGGTTTGATCCTCCTTCATTTATTAAAATGCCCTTTGCCTTTTGTTGGGGTGGTTTGGTTAGATTTGTACGTACCATATCTGCAAAAGAATTTGGAGAAGGTCAAATGATAGCACAAAAAAATTTCACTGCAGACAGACTCACCGAACCTTTTTTAGCGAGCTAAGTTGAGCTCGCCGATTGGATTGGCTAAACAAATAAGGCAAGTCGGTCATAGGAAGGCCTTTCGGCGAATCACCGACTACTTTTGGCGATCAAGGGTTTGTCCGCCAAAAGTTACAGTGCATAAGGGTTTCAGGGGTATAAGCAAAGTGCGATCAAGAGTGCTTTCGGCGATTCGCCGAGTGCCTTCGGCGAATTCAGGCCTCTCGCCGAAAGTTACAGACTCAACACCAAAAATTTGACACGACATTAAAAGGTGAGTTGAAGGAAATAGGCGAACCGCTGAGTGTTTCGGCGAGCTCGACTCAGCTCGCAGAATGACCGCCCATTTTCAATCCACCTTCTTGAATTCAATCTCGCAATTCCCAAAAAAAAAATCAAAGCATGCACCAATGAAATTCAAACGAGACCCATACTACCCCCTACCCCGGGATACTCAGATTTCTCCCAGATTTGCCGTATTTTGCCATTTGATGATATTTCCTCTTAAGAATGTGGTTACCCGTTCTATCAGTAAGAATTTTTCATCAGTTAGCACAAACACGGGCTATTACGACTTCACCCAAACAATCAAAACAACATGCGAGCACAACCCAATGAGATTTCATTCAATTACAATCACAACAAATACGGGCATTTGACGATCAAAACACTACGAGCAAGATTTTCAAATTGATATAGGCATGTAAACATTCTAATCATAGCAGAGAGGCCCAACACACATCAATACGATACTATTATTGGAAAAGAGTTCAAAATTTTCAACAATAAACTTGGAGTTTTAGGACTAACCTTTAATGCCGATTGAAATATAATTGAAATGCTAGGCAGCAAAGAAATCCTAGTTCCAAGCACCAATCAACAACTAAAATACTAATGGAAAGAAAGAATATTGAAATTGCTACATTGGTGTGAGAATGTGAAGTTTAAAAGCGAGGGAAAGTGAACAAGTTCAAATTATAGGACTTTTGGCCAATATAAACTGCCAAGTTCGCATCCATTCGGCGACGTTAATATAGTTCACCGACCAACTTGGCGACACGCCGAATGGTTGCTTACCTCACCGAGTTTTAAAGGGCCTCCAGTTTATGTGAAGGTCCAAACAGTGGAAAATACTAGGATCACCAATCAATTCCGCGACACGCCAACCGGATCCTCAGTTCACCAACCTGCACTTTTCAACACATTCCTTGTTTTAACCTACAAAATTAACACACCATTATTCTGACATACTAATTTAAAGCGATAAAACCTTGGGTTGCCTCCCAAGAAGCGCCTTATTTAACGTTGTGGCACGACGCGAGTCCCCAATCAAATTCTATTGGTGGGGTTGTCCCTAGTGTTACTAGGTAACCCCAATAGTTCATTTGGGCAAAGAGGAGGCACCGCATAATTCAAGAGTGTCCTGATCAGATGGATTGATCTAGAGTGAGAGCCAACTATTTGATTCAACACTTCAATACTCTCCTTCATCTCTTCCAACATTTGATCTTGTGCGGTGATCATTTGGAGAATGATTTGGAGTATGTCCTCGACGCGATTGTTCTCCCTGTCTCTAGACTGTTTCTTCTCGTGAGGAGGTATGTACCTCCCTTGACTCTTGCACTGGTTTTTCCAACTCTGATAATTTGGTGGACAACTCGTTCAGCTGAGTTACTAGTGCGGTTAAATCAAAGTCCCTCTCGACTTCTTGGCTCGTCTGAGCAGAGTTGTCACCATTTCCCCAATAATGCTTAGGGTACCTACATATATCAACAAATTAAAAGGAAAACAAAACTAAAAATAAAGCCCAGAAACTCTTTCAGAACCCTTCTCAGTCTCTACTCCAGTCGGTGACCCAGTTATAGCTAAACGGGTATACAGAAATTGCCCTGTCACAGTCTCTCAGAAAGTCACCTCAGCAGATCTTGTAGAGTTAGAAATGGTAGACTTCGATGTCATTCTAG
>JAJOOO010013532.1:0-20006 GCA_029582685.1 Solanum piurae | reverse complement strand
TGCTTAAATGTAGCATGAGTTGGCTTATTGAGCATGCTTAAATGTGTTCTCGTAAATGTTGCATAATTGTGCTTTTATGAGAAAATTGCATAATGTGCTTAATAATGTCGGAATGAGCATGACGTGAATTGGAGAGGGAAGTTCCTCCAAAAGCATAAGAAAAGGTAAAGATGATGCATAAGGAGTTAGTAGATATTGTGCCTACTTTCTTGAATTGCATGAAGTTATTGTGGGACTTTGATGTGGAGTGATGTTCCTCCTTATTATGTGTATGGTTTATATTATGGTATGCATGAGTATGGACTGTTTACTTTGGTCATTTTCCTCGAAAAGTGTTTAAGTGTCATTCGAGGACGAATGTTCCCAAGTGGGGATATTGTAACACCCCTCAAAATGAAGTAGGATAAAGTAGAGCCTCATATGGGTTTTATGCATTAATAACTTGTTAAAATGATGAAGAATATCCTTTTTAGTCAGTTTTAAAGAGTTTGGAAGTCAAAGGTCAAGGAACGACCAAGGCGTTCGGAACTAGTATTTTACGTGTAGGTGTGTTCTAGCATGTTCTTCATCTTTTTATGTGTTGTTTGGAGTCAAAAATCAGTGGAGGTGACCCTACTGTCTTAATAAATGTTTTTAGGGTCAAAATGTTTGGATACGACTCCCCGGGGGCCACCCTAAGGGTCCCTGAGGAGGACCCCAACTTGGCCAAGCAAGCTGCTAAGGCAGCTTGAAGTTGTGCTTGGAGGGAGCATGTCCGCGTCGTGGACTAGCTCCACCAAGGGCCAAATGTTTGGTCCACGTCGCGGACGTGTCGCGGACTCTTCGGTCTCAAAGTTTAATTTTCAGAAAATTGTGGGAGCACCTCCGCGTCGCGAAGCTGTTCCCCGACGAAATCAACGAAAATAAAACTCAAGTTTGACTTGTTAAAAAGGTCCAACTAAGTGAGGGGTAGTTTGGGTACCTTGGTTTATTGTTTTATGTGTTTTTAAGTATATTTAAACATTTAAAGTCTATTTTAAAGTAATTCTCCTAAATTCAAAACCCTCCCTCTCTCAAAACTCTCTCAAAACCCCACGGATGATCAAGGTGAAAGATGGAGCTAGGGTTGATGGTGGCTACTGATTTCTTCTTCAATTTCGTTTGGTTCTTGATGATTAAGGTATGGGTATCCTTTATCCTTGATTATTCTTTCTTTCAAGGAGCCCAATCAAAAGATTTTCAAGGTTTCACAAAACCATATTTCGAATTCTAAGCATGGGTTCTTGCATTAAATGATTTTAAATGATATTTTATGTTGTTAGTAATGATTATTGATGGTTTTAAAACAGAAATCTTCATCAACCCATGTCTTCTCAAGTTCTTTAAATTTTACCTAAAGTGGGTCTATTGATTTTGAGTAATTGAAGAAGGATTATTGAGTGGTTTGATGTGGGCTGTTCTTATATGATCTTAGCTATGTTGAATTGCTGGAAATGGTTATTGAATTGTATAATGTGAGGTAGTAGACTTGAATGGTCATAAATTGGGATTTCGCCTTTATGTTGGTTATTGGATATTGTTTATCTTAGCTTGTATAGTTGAATGGTTCTTATTATCATTGTTATTGTATTGTTAATTGTTGGAATATGAGGATGATGAAGATAGCTATGGAAAGAGGGTAAGTTGACCTAACTTGATGAATATTGTATAATTGGCATGGAATTGAGTGTTGTGGCTTATGGCCTTTAGAAGGTGGTAAGATGGCTTGATCTATTAATATTGATATAATTGTTTCTTAGGTTGGATCCACCTTTGGTGGAAGTGTTGCTTGTTGCTTTTGAATTATGATTGTGGCCATGAAGGGCACTACAGGAGTATTGTTGTATTGTTGTGTTATTATATATAAATGAAGCTATATGTAAAGTTCTATATGAGGCTATTCGTAAAGTCCTATATGAAGCGATACTTAAAGTTTGTGTTATGCTATAATGTGAAGATGTTCTAATGGTATTAATGTGATATTGTATAAAGTGTTATTATGCTAATGTGAAACCATGTTTCTCTTGAAATGATGTATATATGTGATGATGTGGGATTATGAAGTGTCCTCAAATGATAATGTTGTGACTTGATTAGTAGACTAAAGTGTATCTTCCTGTTATTTAAAGTCTTGAATGCATGAATGTGTGAAGTGGGCTAGAACTAAGAAATGGTGCCTTTTCTATAAATGCTAAAACAGGAATTCTAGGTCAAGACTTGAATCGGCAGAACTAAGAAATGGTACCCTTTCATAAGTCTAGCTTTCCTAAGTAAATGTATAACCTTGAAGGATGGGCCTTAGGGCGATGTTCCTTTCTTGAGTGAAATGATAGACTTAGAGATGGATGTAGCCGAAACGGCATGAAAATCCTTATCTAAGAAAGTTAAATGAGCTATCCTTATGAACCTTGATTGGCTATGAGTAAGAAATGGAGCCTTTCTTGGGAAGAGGTTCTATGAGTTGGTTGATCTAGAAAAGGAACCCTCTCTAGTACATATGTCATTGAATATTCTATGGGAAACAAGGCTAGCACCGAGTGGATGTGGTGAGGAAGGTGGCCTAGTTGAGTATGAGATTAGGCACAATGAACTTCCTTGGACATCCCCCAAACCATGTGCCTACATGGGTTTCTTACTAGTTCTACCCTTGGCAAGTAGAACAACCTCCACGGAGTAGGATAGACTCCGGATTCCATGCCTAGCTAGAATGGTCTATGTCGGTTATTCCTATACCCATCACTCAAGTGTGTGTTAAGGTTATATTAGGTAGAGGTCCTATGGTAATGAAATGGCATGTGTTCTTTTAAAGTTAAGCATGGGTTTAATATGGATATATGTAGAGTATATGTATGGTTGTCTACGGTTTTATATGTGAATGTTGACTTGTATTATGTCTCTTATACTTGTGAAGTGAAGGTTTTATAAAAATGATATGAAAGCATATATTCATTGTAAATGTCTGTGGAAGCATGTTTTTGCATGGTCTCCATACTTAGTGCTTAATTGTGCTAACCCCTTTTTTTCCCTTTTTGACTAAAGTGTAGGGATTGGGAGATTGTGACATGTCATGGCTACTTTATAGGTTTCTAAGTGTTGACAATGAAGACTTGGTGAGTCCTCATAGATTCGAGGACAATACCCTACATGTTTCTTTTGATGTATTTCTAGTATTTTGTTTAATTCTTGTATGGGCTTAGTCCCGTTGTTGTATTCAAGTATAGATGGTTTTGAGACATCATGTATAAAGTCTAGAAAGTCTTCCGCTTGTTATTTAATGAAAGTATCTTCGTGTGTGAAGAAAGTTTTTAATCACTTATGCTTCTTTTTAGTATCTATGCGATGAATGAATGTTAAGGCTTGTATGAGACCTCCGAGAGGTCAATTACGCATGTAAGGACTAGGGGGTTCTCTTGGGTCGTTACAAACTTGGTATCAGAGCATAAGTTAGGCTTGATTGATGTTTCCATCTTAAGAGGTGTAGTGAGTTTGAGGAGTTTATACCCGGTGAGGTAGACGCATGTGAGACCTTGGAGTGAGTTTGTAAGGTTTAGATGAGCAAGAGTTGCTTAATGAGGACCTTCCTACTTTAAAGGCTCCGGTATGTTGATGGCTTCTTAATTGAGGTTCCTATGTCATGTTGACGTTAGTTGGGTTTACCCTTAAGTGGGAGATGGTATGTTGAGTAGTCATACACATCATATCTTGCATTCAAGGGTCATATTGAGTCAACACATCTAGCATTCAATACATGAAACATAGATACAACCATTATTAGAGTAGTCCATTCATTTTATGCATAAAATCATGTGATCATATTATAGGTCATGTGGGTGAAGTCTTCTCACAATAGTGCCATATACAATTCAACATACATAATCGCTTATTTTTTTGAACCTTAACACCCTTAGCTTATTCATTTTAGCTCTTTACTCTTAAGCCCTAGGATTCATCTTCATGTTATAAGCCTTACTCTCAAGCAATGCATCACATGATCATCATTTATACCTAATTCTCAAGGTAACCTAACCATATGCCTCATTCTTGATCAATTATAGTCATATAGGAACATATAAACTCAATCTCAATTCTACACAAACATGATCCATCATATAAGCCCTAATCAATTTGTTCATGTCCCCAAGCTTTACTCATAAACAATTCATGTCTAGGTGATCTAATCTAAGGCAATTCATCAAGAAGTGCACCAATCTTAGAAGGTCACATCTAAACCCTCAATTTGCCTCTTTCATGACATAACCCTAAACTATATCAATTTCATCTTAGGATCTTAGGTTGATCAAGTATACATGTATAATTACATTAAAATCATGCAATCTCAGCATAATCTGATCACATCCAATAAATTGGACCAACTTGCAACAACATTCATAATGTAAGGAAGAACCATAGCTAGGATTGGGGGACTCATGGATTATTGAAGAATTCTTGTTTATAATCATATAAAATCAGTAATACATGCATAAACAAACATAACAGAGGGTTGAGTTGAAACCCTAGCTATTAGGGTTTTCTAGATTTCATATAAAACCTTTTGAAAGGGCTCCTTGGGTGATAGCTACCCAAGGATGAAAACTTACATACATTAGGTGTAGAATCCAACCTAATTCATATGAAAAATCTCCCTTCTTCAAGCTCTAACTTGGTCTTCTTCTTTTTTCTTCAATGTAGGTTCTAGAGAGAAAATTGTTTTGGAGAGGGAGGTGGTAGGGATTTGATTTGAAGTCTTGGGTTATAATGAATAATTGAGGTATTTAATGACAAAAAATACTTTATATATATATATACTATATTAAACAACCCCTACCTAAAATAATTAAATTAGGAATTAATAGAAAACTACTTACCTTGGCCGAATTGGAGGCAGCATGTGCAGGTGCCATCCACGCCCATGGCCCTGCGGACCGTGGGTGCATTGATGCTCCATACTGCAGGTCCATGGATGGTCGCTGAAACATCTCATCTTAGGCAGCCTTGGGGGTTTAAACTTTAGGGTCCCCCTCAAGGACCCTTGGTTGGTCTTTGGGGGTCGTACCTTGACGTTTAACCCCTAGTCTCCTCAACCTAGGCTCGGGGAACCATTTTACACTTCCAAACCTCCCACCAAACTTAGAAACAAACTCGTTAGGCTCTAGTTTCACTTACTAGTTTACGTTAGGCTCTAGCTTGGTCTTACTAGTTTTCCGGGTTGTTACATCCCATCCGTCAATTCCTTTAAGTTTCATCCTTGCAACCATACTCCCCTCGGAACCAAAAAACTTAGATTTCTGATAAGGTGCCGGCAGAATCCTAAAAGAAACATTTGTCGATCCCTCGTCGACATCGTTTATGGTTGAGACTAAGACGGTATCTGATTGTCATTGAGCCCCCAAATTTCATTCTTGATTAATGAAAACATACTTGGAAAATGCTTTCGCAGTTGTTTATCTTTCAAAAATCCAAGAATTTCACCACTAACTATGAAATACAAATTCCTCCGACTGTCCCTGTTAATCATTACTCCGATCACAAAGGCCAACGTAATAGAACCAAAATCCTATAATGTTATCCCATGCTAATGTATACAGAACGTAGGATTTCTTTGAGCACTCTAATTTCTTCAAAGTAACAGCACCGGAGGCACGACCCAGCTAATTAAGGCCAGGAGCATATTGCCAACAGAAGGGACAAGACGATCTGTGCACACCTAGGGCGGACCGGCCGGCCCATCCCAAAGTCCAACTATGAGCTTTTTAATTGGAACAACTTAAATATACGCTATTGGAGATGGAATTACCGCGGCTGCTGGCACCAAACTTTCCCTCCAATGGATCTTCGTTAAGAGATTTAGATTGTACTCATTCCAATTACCAAACTCATAAAGCCCGGTATTTTTATTTATTGTCACTACCTCCCCGTGTCAGGATTGGGTAATTTGTGTGCATGCTGCTTTCCTTGGATGTGGTAGCCGTTTCTCAGGCTCCCTCTCCGGAATTGAACCCTAATTCTCCGTCACCCATCACTACCATGGTTGGCCACTATCCTACCATCAAAAATTGATAGGGTAGAAATTTGAATGATACATCGCTGACATGATGGTCGTGCAATCCGTCGAGTTATCATGAATCATTGCAGCAACAGGCAGAGCCCGCGTCGACCTTTTATCTAATAAATGCATCCCTTCCAGAAGTCAGGGTTTGTTGCACGTATTAGCTCTAGAATTACTACGGTTATCCAAGTAGTAGATACCATCAAACAATCTATAAATGATTTAATGAGTCATTCACTGTTTCACAGTCTGAATTTGTTCATACTTACACATGCATGGCTTAATCTTTGAGACAAGCATATGACTACTGGCAGGATCAATCAGGTAGAATTCCTCAATGACGCTGCATGCCGTATGATCCCGATGCGCCCGTTCGGGCACGGTCGGGTTAAAGGCAAATGTTGTCGTCATTCGCAAGGAGCATCTGTTTTGGGCAGATAGGAGCCGGTGAAGGCCACATTCCCTCAGTGTCTACTGAATCCAAGAATTCAAGCTGCTACTCGCGGACCACGCCACTACACGAGGAAGAAAGAAAGGCGTGTGATGCGAGAGCGGCTTTTAGGTTCACCGCGCACATGGAATGCGAGGGGTGAAATGGTGACCGATTGCACGTGAGTAATGCCTACGCATTAGGTATGCAACACAGGAGACCGACATCTGAAAAGCCTAGACTGCGCTTAATCTGCCACCGAGATGGCATGCAGATTAGGACGTCGCTGCTCAAATAAAGGATCCAACCTAACCACACAAGCCGAATACCACTCATGCACCGTACATGAATTGCTTCATCGATGCACGCCCAACACCTGTCCTGACACCCAACATTAGATGTCATGTGCTGATGCTAATTCCTTCGTTGCAAGGCCAATGCAATCCCCGCCGTAGCACGCCTCCTTCGAGGGTGAGAATTTAATCACTGCAAAGTTGTTGGAGGTAGACTGAAGTTCTTGCACGGACACCGCCCTCGCCGGTCTACCGATAGCGTCTGGCCATACATGGCCTTACGTACCTCGTGCATGCAGCGCTTAGAGTTTGCTGTAACAGGAGATCTAGAACTCACCACTCGCCTGAAAGCACTGTCGTTTCCACACAAAATGCATATAGACCGGTCGAGGTAAATGCCCTAAGCGGCACATGGTCGCCCTACTGACATCGTCGACGTGTTTTTCTAGGCGCCCAACGGTGTAGCATGGACAAGCCATGCATGCCATCAAGCACCCATGAAGCACGCCTACTAAGCCCACAAGACGCCCATGACGTCCGCCTGTCATCGCCTCACATGAAGGATGTTTCACACTCTTTTGATTTTCATACGGCATTGGCATCCTCATGTTGTCGACTAGACCTCGACCAATGTTATTGCGCATGACGTCGCTTAGCTAACGAGTGCAAGCCATGGACGATGCGGGCAGGCCACGTCCGACATCAGCTGACCAATGTGTGCTGGCCATGGGCGATACGGCCAGGCCACGTTCAACATCGACAGACCGATGTGTGCAGGACATGGACGATGTTGGCAGGCCACATCGAATATCGGCTGACCGATGTGTGCAGGCAACGAACGATGCTGGTAGGCCACGTCCCACGTCGGCTGACCGTTGTGTGCAAGCCATGGACGATGCGGGCAGGTCACATCTGACGTCAGCTGACCGATGTGTACAGGCCACGGGCGATGTGTCCAGGCCATGTCCGACGTCGGCAGATCGGTGTGTGCAGGACACAGACGATACTGGCGGCCACGTCCGACATCGACTGACCAATGTGTGCAGGCCACGTCTGACGTCGGTTGACCATTTTGTGTAGGCCACGGATGATACAGGAAGGCCACATCCAACGTCGTCTTACCGTTGTGAGCAGGCCATGGATGATGCGGCCAGGCTACGTCCAACGCCGACTGACTGATGTGCACAGGCCACGACCGATACGGGCAGTCCACGACCTATGTCAATTGGCCGATGCGCATATGCCACGCCCTATCTCGCCTGGCGTATGCGCGCAGGCCACGACCGATGTGGGCAGGCCACGGACTATGTCGCTTGGCAGATGTGCAGGCCACAGCCGATGTGGGCATGCCACAGCCTATGTCAGCTGGCCAATGTGCGTAGGACATGGACGATGCGCGCATGACACGACCAATGTTGTCCTACCAAAGTGCACATGCCACATTTGATGTGTGCAACAGACCTTGGCTGATGTTTCTTGCCGTTGGCCGACGTCAGTCAGCCGATGAGCACAGGCCACGTCCGGTACGTGCAAACCTTGGCTGATGCCGCCTTCCGTTGGCCGACATTGCTTGCCTGATGCGCACATGCCACGTCCAATGCGTGCAGGCCTTGGCTGATGCCGCCTGCCGTTGGCCGACGTCGCTTGCCCGATACGCACATGCGTCTAATGCATGCAGGCCTTGGCTGATGCTTCCTGTCGTTGGCCAACGTTCTTTTTCCGATGCGCGCAAGCATTAGGTGATTCCGCCTAGCCCCGAATGTGGAACGCCCGTGCTGCCTACATAGACCGATATAGTCCTTTATCTTACTTGGCTTTAGAATCACCCCTGACATCACGAAAAACCTCTTATAGCGACATCGTTATTAGTCATTTAACATGTCATTAGGCATGATAAATGAACCCAACGTCACGAAAAACCTCGTATTGGGGCATCGTTATTGAACAAGTGTTTGATCGGCACGTATAGTTCAACACTTAGCGGCAAACTAGTAAATTTCACACACCATGTTATTCTCGGTACTTATATTTCAACACTTAGTGATTTTTTTCCTTTTAAGGATGCAAACAATACATAAACCTGTCATTTGAAAAGTTAGAAATGATTGGATTTGAGGTTGGGGGAGGGGGAATGTAACACCCCATATGTCTATTGACCTAAGATAGAGTTTAACATATAGTTTAGTAGCCCAATGAACTCTAAACGTAAGGTTAAGGTCCTAAACTAATCTTCTTAACCTAGTACTAGGGCTCTAGTGCCTAAACATCAAGGCACGACCAACCTAGGACCCCCCAAGGGTCCATGAAGAGGACCCAAGGGAAGGTCCAAAAAGTTGTCCAAAATAGGTTGGACTCATGAGGGGCAACCTACGAGACGAGGGGCAACCTACGAGGCGTAGGCTGACTCACGCCCCGTAGAGGGGAGTCGTGAGTTAACACTTGGTTTCCACCAAGGACCCCTCCAACTTGCATGCCACAGTCCCAATCCACGAGGGGACAATACGGATCGTAGACTGTTCTACGCCCCATGGATTGGTCTCGTGAGTTGAGACTTAGTCTCCTCACGAGGACCTTGCATGACCCCTCTCAGTCCCAAACCACGAGTGGCCAGTACGGACTGTGGTTCAATCCACGTCCCGTGGACGAGGACCTGTGGTTGGGGCCTGGGCGCACTTCCTTTATCAACATTGATAAGCTTTCTAGCTTTTGCAGCCAGCTGGTGGAACTCCTCAAAAGTACCAGAAATCTCCTCATCAATGGCATAATTAGCTAGGCTATCTGCCACAACATTTCCTTCCCTGTACACATGAGAAAATCGCATTTTTTATCCCTCAACAATGTAATAATTTTCCTTGGCTCGACCGAGGTGGGGGTGGTTTGGTAATTTACTAATTAGTTTATTAAGGGTTAAAAAAGTTATAATTAGTTATATTAAGTATAATACACTATTTTTCAGTAATAAAACAAGTCTTTTAACTCTCATAATTCACAACTCAAAATCAAACCCACTTCCCCCCAAAACTTTCTCTCTCTAAACCCCCATTGAAGAACAAGGAAGAAGCTCAAGAATAGGGTTCAAGCTTCAAGCTTTTCATTCAATTTTCATGGGAAAACATAAATCAAGGTATGGGGACTTTGATTCATGGAACACTTTTCTCCATGAAGCCTTTCAACTTTTGATTTCAAAATTGATAACTTGTTCAAAAATTAAGGTTTCTATTCTAACCATGGGTTCCTCCTAAAATTGATTTCATCTTGTTAATTGCATTATATTATTGATGATTTGATGTTTAATGGTGATTTTTATTGTCAAAATTTCCATGAACCTATGTGTTTCCCCCATGACCCCAATTTCAAGTATTATGAAAGGTGTATTGATGCAAGATGATTACTATGAATTGTCTTTATGTTAATTTATATATTGAATCTTGTTTTATTCATGCTTATAGTAGTATTCCTAAGTGTGATGTTGAGACTTGGTTAATGACTCCTTGAAGGGGGTAAATTGTGAAGGATTGTTCATAATTAATTAAGGTTGTTGGTGAACTTATGATTCACTTGTAAGGTGAAGGTAATTCATGATGTGTGTGGTTGGAATTATGCAAGATCCTCTCCTCCTATACTTTTCCCCTTGATCTATGTATGAATTATGAAGGTATGAGTATGTTATGATGGTAGTGTGATTCATAGGTCATGCTCATATGTACACTACAAACATGTTATGAAGGGTTTACTCTTATGTTGATGACTCAAGGGTTAAAAGGAAGTTCTCACTCTATGAATCCATGAGCTATTATGATGTTATGTTGGGTTGAAGGCTTAGGGCATTCTTCAATAAACCTAAATCTAAGTAAAGAATAAATATTACTTTACAAGGGAATTATACTTAGCACCGAGTGGGTATGCAAATGAGATGGAGTCTTCTACGTTTAGCAAGTCCGGCCTCCCAAGATATGTTGTCTCATAGGATGGGAACCTTATACGTTAGCAAGTATGGGTTCCTAGTAGCAATCTCCATATCCCATAACTACGTTCCCCCGTAGGTCTTAGCTTGGTGGATCCACCTAGATAGCTATTCATGTAGTTCTACCTTGGAAACTAGAACACCCTTTTTTGGTGTGGGGTTATATGACACCGGATATCATGTAGCTCACATGGTCTATGTCGGTTATGGTTATTCTTCCCCAAATAACAAGATAATGAATGAGGTAAGAACTATATCATGACTTCTTCATTAGTTTACTTTTACTTAGTGGGAGTAGGGGTGTGGGACTCCACTTGTACATTGCACAAGTAAACTTATTAGGATGTTGTGAGATGGTTCATTTATGTTATGATAAGACATGAATGAATGTATGTATGATGAGTGGATAGTTGATATGAATGACTTTCCTTATGCTTAAATCATGTATGTAACTAAGTTCTTGTTGATGACTATTTTTATGATAATGTCTAAATATGATGTGTATGGCCAAGGTAGCTTCAAGGGAGTACTTGGGTATGGTTGGTATTATGGGATGCTAGCCATACGTTGAACTAAGTGTTTCCTAGGGCTTGCTAAGGTGTTGTTATTACCATGTTATGATTTCTATTATGATTATGGCTTGTCTTTGATATGAAAGTGTATATGGGTTCCAAACTAGGTAAATGCATTCTTTTCAAATAAAATGTCCTTTTTTATCATGTTAAGGATTTTTATGCATGTTTCCATACTTAGTACTTTATGTGCTAACCCCTTTATTCTACTAACTATGAGTGTAACTTTGGGCAATTAATACTTACTACTTCCTTGAATGTAAAGCTAGGGTCGACTAATACCCCGGCTTGGTGAGTCCTCAAGTTCGAGGACGATTTGCTATTGTTTCTAATTCTAGTTTTCTTCTATATTCTAGACTATGTTGTATTTCCCATTGTTGGGAACTTCTACTGATGTAAAGGTCTAAGTCCCGAAACTTGTATTCGTATGTTTTAGATGGTGCATGAGACTAGGTCTAGACTTCCCTATGATTTTCTTTTATGAAATGTGAAGTTGAACTTCGATTGTAAAGTTTTAAATCTTCCGCCTTTTTTCTATGTCTTATGTAATGATGATGTTATGGGCATGTATGAGACCCTTCGGAGTCAAGTACGCCATGTTACGACTAGGGGGTGCTCTCGGATCGTGATAAATGTGGTATCAGAGCATAAGGTTTTGGAAATGATACTTAGGTTGATGTCTCATACACCGTGTCTAGTAGAGTCTTGTTTATGGGTGTGAAGCGCGCCACACTTATGAATAAGAGGCTATAAGATGTTTTAGGAACTTTCCCTTCTTTCATTACTCTTTAGTCGTGCTTGGAGTTCTTACTCTATGAAGTCCTTCTCTTCTAACCCTTCTCTTGTGATTATTGGAAAATGAATACAAGAAGGGAAAACCTAAGAAGAAGGGTAGAGGAGGTGGTGAATGAGGGAGTTCCTCCCCAAGATCCTCAAGTTCCTCAAGAGCCTCAAGACCCTCAAGTTCATGTTGATGAAGGAGCTATGACTAATGTGGAGATAAGGATGGCTCTCCAAACTTTGACTCATGATCTAACGGCTCAAGTCACTAGGGATGCTAGAGTCCAAGTTAATCCCTATGCTAGTACGACCACTTCAAGGATAAGGGATTTCACAAGAATGAATCCCCCTACGTTCTATGGCTCCAAAATGGATGAAGATCCACAAGGGTTTGTTGACGAAATTCTTAAGGTGCTTGATGCTATGAGAGTGTCTTCCCAAGAGAAGGCGGAACTATCCACCTACCAATTAAAGGATGTGGCTCAAGTTTGGTATGACCAATGGAAGGATGAGAGACCCGTAAGGGCGGGCCCGATTGATTGGACATCATTCAAGTCGGCCTTCCTTGATAGGTTCTTTCCCTTAGAATTGAGGGAGCGAAATATGCAAGAATTCATTAATCTTCGGCAAGGGAGTTTGAGTGTGAAGGAATATGGCCTTAAATTCACCCAATTGTCAAAGTATGCCCCAACCTCAGTGGCGGATTCTCGGGCCAAGATGAACAAATTTGTTATGGGGATATCCGATTTGGTTGTAAATGAATGTCGTTCGGCTATGCTCATCCCAAGTATGAATATTGCATGTCTAATGGTTCACACCGAACAAATTGAGGAACAAAAGCTCAAGCAAGTGAGTAGGGAGGTGAAGAGGCCAAGACCCAACGATGGAAATTTTTCTAAGGGTAAGTTTGAAGGTCAAAGTGGACCACATTTAAGAAGAGGTTTTCTAATCAAGGTACTCCTAGAAACCCGAAGGGAAACAAAGAGAGGGTGCCTAATCCAAGGCCACCAAGAGGTAATAGTGGTGGATCTTCCATGGAGAAGCCTACTTGTGCCAAATGTGGCAAAAAGAATGATGGTAAGTGTCTTGCCGGTATGGGTGCATGATATGGTTGTGGTAAGAGTGGACACCAAATGAGGGATTGTCCTATGCTAAAGGTTCAAGGAAGAGAGGGAAAGCAAACTCCTCCAAGTGGATCTAATTCCGATGCTCCAAAGAAGAATCGCTTCTATGCTCTCCAAACTAGAGGTGATCAAGAGAGCTCACTCGATGTTACGGGTATGTTGCAAGTCTTTTCAATTGATGTTTATGCATTATTAGACCCTGGTTCCACATTGTCTTTTGTTACACCACTTGTGGCTATGAAATTTTAAATACTCCCCAAAACCCTAATAGAACCTTTTTCGGTCTCTACCCCGGTTGGTGACTCGGTTGTAGCTAAAAGAGTGTATAAGAGTTTTCCTATTTCGTTGTCTCATAAAGTCACTTTAGTTGATTTGGTGGAATAAGACATGCTTGATTTTGATGTAATATTAGGCATGGATTGGTTGCATGCTTGTTTTGCTTCCATTGATTGTAGAACTCAAGTAGTAAGGTTTCAATTTCCAAATGAGCCCGTTTTAGATTGGAAAGGGGGGAATTCAATTCCTATAGGTCAATTTGTTTCCTATCTAAAAGCTAGAAAAATGATTTCCAAGGGGTGCATGTATCCTATTGTGAGGGTTATGGATGTTGAGTCCAAGGTTCCTTCTTTAGAGTCGGTACCCGTGGTTAGTGAGTTTCCGGAAGTCTTTCCCGATGACTTGCTCGGCATTCCTCCCGAACGGGAAATAGACCTTAGCATTGATATTTTGCAAGATACACAACCCACATCTACCTCTCCTTATAGAATGGCTCCGGTCGAATTGAAAGAGTTGAAGGCTCAACTCAAAGACTTGCTAGATAAGGGTATTATTCAACCAAACATATCTCCATAGGGTGCACCAGTTATATTTGTGAAAAATAAAGATGGGTCTCTTAGGATGTGCATTGATTATCGTCAATTGAACAAGGTCACTATAAAGAATAAGTATCCACTTCCTAGGATTGACGATTTGTTTGATCAACTCCAAGGGGCTAACTTTTTCTCCAAAATAGACCTTCGTTCGGGATATCACCAACTTAGGGTGAGAGGAGTTGAAATTCCTAAAATGGCTTTCCAAACTAGGTATGGGCACTATGAGTTCCTTGTGATGTCTTTTGGTCTAACGAATGCTCACTTGGCTTTTATGGACCTTATGAATAGGGTTTTCTGGAATTACCTTGACATGTTCGTCATTGTGTTTATAGACGATATCTTGATCTACTCTAAGAGTGAGAGTGACCATATGAACCATTTGAGAGTGGTGTTGCAAGTCCTCAAGGATAACCAATTGTATGCTAAGTTCAGCAAATGTGAGTTTTGGCTTAAGTCGGTTGCTTTCCTTGGGCATATTGTGTCGGGTATGGGTATTGAGGTAGATCCGAAGAAAATAGAGGTGGTCAAAGGTTGGCCTCGGCCTCTAACTCCTACCAACATTAGAAACTTCCTCGGGTTGGCCGGTTACTATAGAAGATTTGTTGAGGGCTTCTCCTCAATTTCATATCCATTGACAGCCTTAACCCAAAAGAAGGCCAAGTTTGTGTGGTCAGAGGCTTGTGAGAAAAGCTTCCAAGAGTTAAAAGATAAACTCACTTCCGCTCTGGTTTTTACCTTACCGGAGGGTACCGACGGGTTTGTGGTTTATTGTGATATATCTCGAGTGGGCTTAGGTTGTGTTCTCATGCAACATGGTAAGGTTATTGCTTATGCGTCAAGGCAACTCAAGATACATGAGATGCCCTATCTGACTCATGATCTCAAACTTGCGGCGGTAGTATTTTCTTTAAAAATTTGGAGACACTACTTATATGGGGTTCATGTAGATGTATTCACCGACCACAAGAGTCTTCAATATGTTTTTAGCCAAAAAGAGTTGAACCTACGACAAAGAAGGTGGTTAGAGTTATTGAAAGACTACGATATGAATGTCCTTTACCATCCCGACAGAGCTAATGTGGTAGCGGATGCTCTTAGTCGATTGTCTATGGCTAGTATTTCTCATGTTGAAGATGAGAAGAAAGATTTGGTACGTGATGTGCATAGGTTGGCCCGGTTGGGTGTCCAACTAGTGGATTCCACCAAGGGTGGTTTCATGGTCCATCATAGTTCCGAATCGTCTTTGGTTGTGGATGTTAAGTCTAAGCAACAACTTGATCCTATTTTGATGGAATCGAAAGAATCGGTCCTCAACAAGTCCGTTGAGGCTTTCTCCCAAGAAGGAGATAGGGTACTTAGGTACCAAGGTAGACTATGTGTTCCGAACGTTGATATCTTGAGAGAGAAAATTTTGGATGAGGCCCATAGTTCACGATATTCTATTCATCCGGGAGACACCAAGATGTACCGTGATCTACAGGAAGTCTATTACTGGAATGGTATGAAGAAGGATATAGCGAGTTTTATGGCCAAATGTCCAAATTGCCAACAAGTAAAGGCCGAACACATGAAACTCCCAAAATATAGATATTCCCACTTGGAAGTGGGAGGATGTGAGTAAGGATTTTTTAGTGGGTTTTCCTCGTACTCGAAGGCAACACGATTCTATTTGGGTCATTGTTGATAGGATGACAAAATCAGCCCACTTTATTCCCGTCAAGGTTTCTCATTCGGCAGAAGTTTATGCAAGGTTGTACATTAATGAGATAGTAAAGTTGCATGGGGTTCCCTTGTCTATCATTTCGGATCGGGGTGCTCAATTTACTTCACACTTTTGGAAGGCATTCCCAAAGTGGCTTGGTACAAATGTTAAACTTAGTACCGCTTTTCATCCCCAAATGGATGGTCAAGTGGAATGCACCATTCAAACCTTAGAGGACATGTTGAGGGAATGTGTGATTGACTTCAAGGGTAGTTGGGATGACCACCTTCCATTAATAGAGTTTGCCTACAATAATAGCTACCACTCAAGTATTGCCATGGCACCGTTTGAAGCTTTGTATGGTAGGAGGTGTAGATCTCTGGTTGGGTGGTTTGAAGTAGTTGATATTGCTCTACTTGGCGAGTTGGTCTATGATGCCATTGAAAAGGCCCGCCTCATTAAAGAGAGGTTGAAGACGGCCCAAAGTCGGCAAAAGTCCTATGCCAACATTAGAAAGAGGGATCTAGAATTCGAAATTGGTGATTTTGTCTATTTGAAAATCTCACCCATGAAGGGTGTGATGAGGTTTGGCAAAAAGGGGATACTTAGTCCCTGGTATGTGGTCCCTATCAAATCTTGAAGTGCATTGGGAAGGTTGCTTATGAATTAGATTTTCCAAGTGAGTTGGTTTCGGTTCACCCGGTGTTTCATGTTTCCATGCTCAAAAAGTGCATTGGTGATCCGGTATCCATCCTTCCTTTAGAAGGTTTAGGAAACGGTTAAGGAACAAAGAAGTAGTTTCGGTTAAAGTTCTATGGAGGAATAACTTAGTTGAGGGTGCTACGTGGGAGGCCGATGCCGATATGAAGTCCCGTTATCCTCATCTTTTCCTTCTACTCCTACTCAAACTTGAGGTAAGTAATTCCTCTTGAATTCTTACTGTTTTGGGAAGTCATGTGCATTGTGTAAATTTTCATGATTTCCTTACTATGTGCATGTTCTTACGATAAGTCATGATTTGTATAAATTGAGTTTTCATGGATTATGTGTTCCTCATGTTGATTGCATTCTTAGAATAATTGCATTCTTGATTTCATGAGGTAAAATGAGTAACATGCTTAATTATGCGTGATAAATGACTTATTGGCTCTTTATTGATGTGTTGAGCTATGTGAATTGGAGAAGTTAGTTCCTCATATGTATATGTGAATTTAGGAGTTTCATGTGTGTTGGAGTTGGTAGATGTAGTTCATACTATCTTGCAATGCATTGACTATGTTGTGCAATGGAGTTTGGAAGTTTCCTCCTTTAAAGTGAATGCATAAAATGAATTTTGCATATTTGAGTCTCGCGCATTTTCGATGCTTGTTGCATTGTAGGCTGTTAGTTTGAAGTTTCTAACTTAGTTTGGTGTCATGGTCGACATTCGGGGACGAATGTCCCCAAGGGGGAGATAATGTAACACCATGTATGTCTAGTGACCTAAGCTAGAGTTTAATGTATAGTTTAGTAGCCTAATGAAGTCTAAACGTAAGGTTAAGTTCCTAAACTAATCTTCCTAACCTAGTACTAGCGTTCTAGTGCCTAAACGTCAAGGCACGACCACCCTAGGACCCCTCCCCCCAATGGTCCATGAGGAGGACCCAAGGGAAGGTCCAAAAAGCTGTCCAAAACAGATTGGACTCACGAGGGGCAACCTACGAGGCGTATGTTGACTCACGCCCCGTAGAAGGGAGTCATGAATCAAGAATTGGTTTCCACCAAGGACCCCTCAAACTTGCATGCCACAGTCCCAATCCACGAGGGGACAGTACGGACCATAGCCTGTTCTACGCCCCATGGATTGGTCTCATGAATTGAGACTTAGTCTCCTCACGAGGGCCTTGCATGACCCCTCTCAGTCCCAAACCACGAGTGGCCAGTACGGCCCGTGGTTCAATCTACGCCCCGTGGACGGGGACTTGTGGATGGGGCCTGGGAGCACTGCCTTGTCTCGGCCGAGGTGGGGGTGGTTTGGTAATTTACTAATTAGTCTATTAAGGGTTAAAATAGTTATAATTAGTTATATTAAGTATAATAAACTATTTTTAAGTAATAAAACAAGTCTTTTAACTCTCATAACTCACAACTCAAAATCAAACCCACTTCCCCCCAAAACTCTCTCTAAACCCCCACTGAAGAACAAGGAAGAAGCTCAAGATTAGGGTTCAAGCTTCAAGCTTTTCATTCAATTTTCGTGGAAAAACATCAATCAAGGTATGGGGACTTTGATTCATGGAACACTTTTCTCCATGAAGCCCTTCAACTCTTGATTACGAAATTGATAACTTGTTCAAAAACTAGGATTTCTATTCTAACCATGGGTTCATCCTAAAATCGATTTCATCCTTTTAATTGCATTATATTATTGATGATTTTATGTTTAATGGTGACTTTTATTGTCAAAATTTCCATGAACATGGTGTTTCCCCCTTGATTTACTTGTAAGGTGAAGGTAATTCATGATGTGTGTGGTTGGAATGATGCAATATCCTCTCCTCCTATACTTTTCCCCTTGATCTATGTATGAATTATGAAGGTATGAGTATGTTATGATGGTAGTGTGATTGAAAGGTCATGCTCATATGTACACTACAAACATGTTATGAAGGGTTTACTCTTATGTTGACGACTCAAGGGTTGAAAGGAAATTCTCACTCCATGAATCCATGAGCTATTATGATGTTATGTTAGGTTGAAGGCTTAAGGGCATTCTTCAATAAACCTAAATCTAAGTAAAGACTAAATATGACTTTACAGGGGAATTATACTTAGCACCGAGTGGGTATGCAAATGAGATGGAGACTTCTACATTTAGCAAGTCTGGCCTCCCAAGATATGTTGTCTCATGGGATGGGAACCTTATACGTCAGCAAGTCCGGGTTCCTAGTAGTAATACCCATATCCCATAACTACGTGCCCCCGTAGGTCTTAGCTTAGTGGATCCACCTAGATATCTATTCATGTAGTTCTACCTTGGCAAGTAGAACACCTTTTTTTGGTGTGGGGCTATATGACACCGAATTCCATGTAGCTCACATGGTCTATGTCGGTTATGGTTATTCTTCCCTAAATAACAAGATAATGAACTAGGTAAGAAGTATATCATGACTTCTTAATTAGTTTACTTTTACTTAATGGGAGTAGGGGTGTGGGACTCTACTTGTACATTGCACAAGTAGACTTATTAGGATGTTGTGAGATAGTTCCTTTATGTTATGACAAGACATGAATGAATGTATGTATGATGAGTGGATAGTTGATATGAATGACTTTCCTTATGTTTAAATCATGTATGTGACTAAGTTCTTGTTGATGACTATGTTTTATGATAATGTCTAAATATGATGTGTATGGCCAAGGTAGCTTCAAGGGAGTACTTGGGTATGGTTAGTATTATGGGATGCTAGCCATACATTGCATTAAGTTTTCCCTAGGGGTTGCTAAGGTGTTTCTATTACCATGTTATGATTTCTATTATGATTATGGCTTGTCTTTGATATGAAAGTGCATATGGGTTCCAAACTTGGTAAATGCATTCTTTTCAAATAAAATGTCATTTTTATCCTGTTAAGGATTTTTATGCATGTTTCCATACTTAGTACTTTATGTGCTTACCCTTTATTATACTTACTATGAGTGTAGGTTCGGGCCATTGATACTTACTACTTCCTTGAAGGTGAAGCTAGGGTCGACTAATCCTCTGGCTTGGTGAGTCCTCAAGTTCGAGGACGAGTTGCTATTGTTTCTAATTCAAGTTTTCTTCTTTATTCTAGACTATGTTGTATTTCCCATTATTGGGAACTTCTACTGATGTAAAGGGCTAAGTCCCGAAAGTTGTATTCGTATGTTTTAGATGGTGCATGAGACGAGGTCTAGACTTCCCTATGATTTTATTTTATGAAATGTGAAGTTGAACTTCGATTGTAAAGCTTTAAATTTTCCGCATTATTTCTATGTCTTATGTGTCACGACCCAAGCCTAGGGCCTAGACGTGACATGGCGAATGAGGAACCCGAAGGAACCCCAAACAAGCCTCTCAAACTTGTCATCACACTTCATCGGTCGTGGAAGTACATTCAACATTAATTAACGGGAAATAGGGACTAAGGGCAAACCATTTCAAAATGACATCATAGAACAAGAGCCAAGCTCATTTACAAAAT